>WAAE01004311.1:16425-59699 GCA_013400495.1 Nicator chloris
CTCTTCTCTTCTCTTCTCTTCTCTTCTCTTCTCTCTCCTTTCTTTTCCTTTCTTTCTTGTCTACCCGGAATTTTGCTCCAACAAATTGCTCTAAAAGCAAGTAGTCCTAAGAGTTTAACAGGCCAAAAACTGTTTCATTTCTTAATCCTTTTATTTATTTCTATAGATCACTAAGTAAAAATTCAGATCATCTAGAGTCACTTTCGTGTCAGACAGGCATATTCAAATATTTAATGCACAAGTCAAAGTACTCAGCACCGTCTTTACATCAGGCTCCTCATGCCTACTCCTGCATAATCTGCATCTCCATTTCATAGCATTGCTTGAAAAAATCACTCCAGCACTTGTGCTCTTTATTGTTTATCCTGTGGGTTAGATTAATGTCACCCTGCCAGTTATTTTGCCAAATTGAACCATCAGTTCAGAACTCCAAAACAGGCATGTGAAAAATGTCCAGTAGAGTATTTTCTATCTATGATTAGGTTCTACCCTATCATCTAGGGTTAATTTAGGACCATTAATTATGTGTGAGTTGGCCATAAGTTTTCAGGCATGTATTATTTTATTACCTGATCACATAATTAAAATGTCACATATCAAGGGACAAATTCTAATGAAGTTAAAAGCACCCTGATGACATGATTATTTGACCTGTTATATAAGATGATTATTTCTTGCCTGTTACTGATTGAGGTTTTTCGACAGCATGAAAATCACTGGTTTCCAACTAGCTTTTTCCTCAGAGAGGGGCCAAAGCCATATACTACATCCTTCTTGCTCCTTCCAAGACCCCCTTTCACTGAGGTACACTGAGGTACACTGTTTTTATACTCTGAGCTCATCAGCTTGTCCAGCTGCTAAAGAAGGGTAAAAGTTGTTGATCTGTGATAAAATGTGTTCATAGAGGGTTAGGAGAAGGAGGCTATAATTACAATGGTGTCTGCTGAAGGTCACTCAAATTGAGATCAGTTCAGCTGGAAGTGGAGGAACTGACTTGGAATACAAGAGAAAAAGGTAAATTTTAGCAAAGCAACAGCTGGGAGGGTAGCAATATAACCTATAACATGATTCTAAAGTATGTAAGTACCACTGGAAAGAGTTGAATCTTGAGTGGGGCAAGATGTTAGTAAAGATTAACAAAGAGGAACTAGAAAAGCACTGGTTTACTAGAAGTTGCTTCCTTGTGCTGCCACTGAGAGGGCAGATGAGTGAGCCTGGGTGGGAAGGGTTTTGTTGCTGCTCAGGTGCTCACAGACTGGATGGATCATTGCCATGCCAGGTTCTGAAGCCTGACAAGCAGTTTTATCCAGGTACATGCTCAAAGTGTTCATTGGGAGTCACTTAAACAAGAGCCTGACAAAATTTGCTGGGGTTTCACCAGAATTGGGAACACTGAAGGAGGGTAGGCTTAGAGGAGGCATTAGGAAGAAATTTTTGAAGGGTGGTGAGGCATTGGCACAGGTTTCCCAGAGAAGCTGGGGATGCCCCATCCCTGGCAGTGTTCAGAGCCAGGTTGGGTGGGACTCTGAGCAGCCTGGGATAGTGGAAGGTGTCCCTTCCCTGGGCAGGGGGTTGGAACTGGATGATCTTTAAGCTCCCTTCCAACCCAAACCATTCTGTGATTCTGTGACTTAGGAAGGAAGGAAGCTGCAGGGAACAGAGAGTGGAGTAGATCAGCTTTCTTCATCCCAGGTTATGATCTGGAGAGCAGGCAGGATGTGGTGCAGTTACAGTCTCCAGTTCATAAAGCTGTGCATTAAACCAGTGTGGCCCACTTTAGAATGGAACTATACAGCAGCTTTGACCAGCCTTAAGAGAGATAACATATGAAATGCTGCTGCTTCTCCTTCCTTCAGTCTCAGAGAAGTGGTGGGTTGTTTCTCAGGCCACCATCCTACCCCAGACTGGAACTCTCTGAGAGATGCAGGGATAATCCTGGCATTTGCCCCAACATCAGTGGTTCCAGGGTTTTGTTTCTTTAGTAGATGGACCCTGGCAGTGACAAAAGTCATTTGCAGTGCAATAAGTACTTCTTTGTCTATCTGGCTTACTGACAAAGCACAAATTCAGAAATTTTCTGTGTTCTCTCTGGATCAGAGATCAGTCTGGCGTGAGCACTGCCCTGGTCTACAATGTGCTGCATCTTGCAGGAAAAGCTCTGACCACAAGATACCCAGTCCCTGCATGATTCAACCCCCCAGTTCCCTAAGAAAGGAGTGTCAGGCTGTTTGCCTCCCATTCTTTCCATCCCCTGCTCTGAGTCCTTGAAGCCTCAGTGGAGTGGAACCCATGAGGCAAGCCCTGTCCTGGTTTCTCACTGCCAGGTTAAAGATACCCTGGATGATATGGAGGAGCAGTGAGGAGCAGGAATGCACTGCTACAGGATGCCCTGAGCTCTGGTAACTCCAGGGCTCCCACCTACATTCAGCTTGAATCAGAACATTGCTCCATACTTGGAGTGCCAGGACACTCAGGGTAGCCCTTTGTCTGCTGCTGCCAGCAGAATCCCTGCAGCCTCCAAGATCTGCTGGCTCTCAGCCACAGATGTGAAATCCCTCTGTCTGCCTACACACAAAGGTTTGGTGGGCTGCATCTGGCCACAAGCCAGGCTTCCCCTCTGCTTACCAGCCCCACTTTGACCTCACCTAGACTAAGCTCAAGCTATTTTGCTTCTACATCTCCTCTGCTCACATAATATGGCAAAATTTGGATGCTGTTATCCACAGTAATACAAAGTTTGATAAAGACCTCACCCTGTGTTCCAGTTTCTTTCAGAGCCCTGAGACCTATATTGCACAAAAAAGGAGCAAGGGCAGGGAACCACCTACAGCCACTTATTACACGTTATCGATTTGTTTCCATTGTGAAAAACACTCCCTTTTTCAAAAAGCCACCTTCCACCCCCTCCCTCATAGCTATTGATTCCATAGACCAAAACAATAATGTGCACCTTGCTGCAGTGAACTTATGAATGTCTAATTTTGAACAGGAAAATGTCACAGACCTGCACTCATAGGCAGGGCTTTGAACTGAAATGTACATCCTGTCTCTTCATCCGTGGTTTCCTGCAGGGGAACATTTACTCCCTCCAAAATTCACTATTAATTTAAGCATTGTTAATGATACCCAGCCTCGCTGGCAGAGAGAGGAGGATGCAATTGTCCATTTTGGTTCCCAGGAGGTCCTTGAATGGCTGTGACAAGCACCAATAATAGGACTTAGATAAAAAGAGAAGTTGCTAACTTTGTCCCAGTGTATCATAGTTATAATTTCCTTGAAAGATGAAAGGATTGTTAAACTGACTGGGAATACAAAGCAACTCTCCTCAGATTGAACTGAATCATCTTTGCCCATTTCAACTGTATTGTTCCTTTTCTTATCTGTGTATTGTGGAGTCCTAATATTTCTTGCAAGTAGCTTACTCTGAAACCCATCCCCTAAGTGACACAGATGCAAGTCTGTAGATGTAGGTGCACTGAGAACCTGATCCCTGGAAATATCTAGATGCAGAAGGATGTAGAGATGACCAGAGACAGTTTTCTCAAATGCTTAAGGTTACAAATCCTGCTGGACTATCCTTTCCCATATAAGATTGTCAAACTGCCAGTAAGATTCTGACCACAGTTCCGCTCATAGCAGGCTGTGCCATTTTATAAGGAAGTTCTATAATACATTCTCATTGCACATTATTGGATAAGTCTGGACTTTGACCTATTTGAAATCCTAAGGTTCCTATAAGAAATCCAACTCATCCAAATTACAGGACTTTACAATATGACCACTATATTTATTTTACATTATCATAAAGATTGATTTTGCTGAATATAAGAACCTGTTTATGGGCAGGGAGAAATATCCCCATAACAACTTCAACAATTCTTATTTTATAATGACTAGGAGCTTTTATTAGACAAAAAAGAGACATTTTGGATTCACTGCTACTTTCTATTTTAAGCTTCAGACAAAGGCTTGGCAGCTTTCAACCACTCAGGATGTAGCACTAGAGGATGCTGACAAGGGAAATTGCCAGCGTAGGAAATTATCTGTCCCCAGGGAGGGGAAGCCAAGGGAAAAAAGTTTACATTTTGGGTCTTTGCAAGTAGAGCAAGGGAAGACTTGCACTGGAGTAAAGAAATTAAATAAGTAAAAGAAACTGGCTAAGAGCTCTTCTTTGGGTGCTGAAAAAATTCGTAGGCTGTGCACATCAGAATTGAGAACCTAAGAAACTGTCAGGCAAGAGCTTGGAAAAAGCAGGAGCAAATAGGATAAGAAAATTACAATGCAGGAGAATAGTTTGGTTTAACTGTTGAGGAAGTAAAATGTGCGAGGTATTTCTGGGATAAGAAGCAATTGAATTCAGAGAAATTCGCAGTGATGTGAGTTTGGAGCCTGTAATAGTTTTTGTGTTCCCATGAAAGACACCTGATCAGAGCAAACTGCTGTAGCCTGTCTTACTTCATGGATAATTTCTTTGTATTTAATTGCTTGTTTCACTCCTTGAAGACACTTTCTTTTCCTGGTATTTGTATGGGATTGTCACTGTGTTAAAAAGTTGTACAGATTTCCAGGAGGCTGTGTGTGCATGTGCACGCTGTGTTTATGGGTAGGCACACTTATCTAAATTAATTTTGTTATGCAGACTTAATTCAAAATACATTAGAGGAAGACATTATTCAACAACTAATAGATGTTATACCATCACCATATTCTAATGGGCTGATTAGCAATTTTATTGTATTCAATTTGCAGCATGGCAATTCTATGTCAGGTGGAAGAGCTATCAAAATGAAAAACTGCGTTAAAATTAAAAACCAATAGTCCAAGTTTCAGTCTGAATGAGCTTCCTGGTGGAATGAGGAAACATGGTTATCCATGAGTCTGCTCTGGATACCCCGTAAAAATAGGCTATGGAAATCCTTGGATAAAGGTGAAGAAATTAGGTGTTTCTACTATTTCATACACAAACCCAGTAAATATGTCACTGGGGTTTTAGAGTTTCTTCTTTTCACCCTCTCAGTTCCCTCATGAGAATAACACTGAAGAGTCACGACCCTGCACACTTCTTTTAGGAGGAGCTTTTGTCCTGCATTTGAAACTGTTGGATTTTTCTACTGCCTTCTGAAACACAGGGATGGAAGCAGTAGTTTATTGTCCTTTGCCTCTCGTTTTTACACCTCAAAAGCAGGCACCTCTTAACTCACTGTCAAAAGAATGTATGCTGGGATTTTTCACGTATCCTGCTCAATCCTTCACAGAGCCTAAGCACAGGAAAGGCTCCTGCCTGAAAGTCATATGGAACCCTGAAGGGAATGGGTAACACCACTTTGGCACACCCAGATGAGCGAGGGAGTCCTCTACCCTCCTGAACCACTTCAGAGCCCCTGTGTTGTTGCTGGTGGCCCTCGTGGTGCTGTGGCTCCTCTGTGAGGCTGCCCCAAGGGACTCTGCTCTCCCCAGACCCTCACAGTTTGCTTCCACACTGTTTGCACTGGTGCAACTCTTTGTGAAGCTGCATTTTGACATGTCCTGTCACTGAGTTGATCCCATTAAAAATAGCCCCCCCACCTAAGAACAAAGCAAAAAGGTGGATTTGCAGCAGCTGCAGATACTGCTGCCATCCTTGGCCCTTCTCTCTGTCTGGTGGAGCATCTTGTTCCCTTAGCACAGGTACTGGCAACTTGCTGTGGCACTGCCAGCCCCAGGGTGCTGAGGCAACTCAAAAATTAACAGCAGTTTAAATGAGTGCTCAAGCTGTAAACTCAAGTATGACTTTGCTGTCAGTTCAGCTGCACCAATGACTGCTGGACTAATGAGAATTCCCACTTCTCCCAGCCATGAGCTCCTGCCACCCCCAGGGTGGGACAGGGTGCCTTGCTGGCCTGGTGAAAGAAGATGTTTTTCTCCTTTTGCTTCCAGCTCCATCAGCATCCAGCTCCCATTCCCTGTGGGTTGCAGGGACCACAGCAAAGGTGGGGAGGCACTGGGAAATCACAGCTGGAGCGGAGGAAAACAGGGCCATCCCCTTGGGAGGGAAAGTGTGTTTAGGTTGGTTTAATCCAATTGGCAGGGCTGTGTCTTGAGAAAGCTTTGGAGAGGACACCCAGCCCACTCATCGAGTTCTGAGTGATGGTGACTGCCAGCCAAAGGCCATGGCAGACAGATGGGACAAGGACTGCCTCAGTCCTGGCCATTAAACCCACCAGGGGGGGATAAGACAGCTCCCCAGGAATACACATAAGCACCCACAGGGTTGGAGGGGTTGCTTGTGTCACTGAAGTTTTTTTTACTGTATGTTTTTGCAAATGCATAGGCTCTGGGGATTTTATCTTGTAGAGGCAGTGGAGAAACATCCCACCTGACATGACTGTGACTTCTAGGGAAGAAATCTTTTGGAACCATGCCTGGCGGAGTCCTGCTGAGCTGGGCTCCCTGTAGCAGGCTGAAGGCAATGTGAAACACTGCCCACTGCAAGGGACATTGCTTCACAGCCCCTCAGCAATCTGCAGTGCTGGGTGCAGTGCTGGGTGCTGAAGCATCAGGTGTTGTGTGCCTGAGAAAGCCTCCGTTAAAGAGGGAGGTGGCATGTCTGAACACACACACACTTTTGTTATTATTTCTGCAAAAAATGATGAACAGACAAAAGCAGAAGCTTCAACAAACTGCAGGACAAATTCTGTGAGCCAAAGTATGCTGAACATCATGTGGCATCCTTTTAAACCTTGTTTGGAACTAAAATATTCTGTTGGATTTTTTTTATCCCTCCCAACAGAAAATATGGTCTATTGTTACTTAAATAGCATATACTTCTGTAATAGCCTTTTAATGCAGACCTGTTTTTCTTTAGGGCCTTGAATATATGCAAATGGAAATGAAGAAAAGAGCTGAAGTAGAAAGGAAGCACAGTAGTCTGGAAAAAATGGAGGGGAGAGTGACTGTAAAGATCAATGGGCAGAGCAAGCTTATTAGGCTTGTGTGGGAGGAAGGGGGGTTATTAAATACCTCATGTCTCATCCTATATGAACGTAGCTGCCTTGTTGCAGAGACACTGCACAGTCAGAATGTGTGAAGGAAGCAACCTCCACTGAGATAAGTGATACAAATCAGAACGTTTCCATTCCCTCAGCTGTGATGCCATTCGACTCCAAAAAGCACTGTTTAAATGTGAATGGCATCCTGTTTATGTGAGTATTAGCAATATGTATGTCCATAAAGACCTGCAGAAATGCAAATATTGCTCTGCACACAAGTGTCTCCCACTGAGGCTGCCTGGAAAAGTAGCATCAGGACACAAATTGGTAACAATAAGTGCAGCTGAACCCAATAATGAGGTAAAATACATATGCATGTGTGAGGAGTGTAAAAGCTTGGCTCTGAATCATGTAAAACCAGCTTCTTAGAGTCTGGTGATACCAATGCCCCAGTGCCTCAGCCCCTCTGTCTTCGATTGCAGGTGTGACCAGTGGATCCCTCCTTCTGCTTCCAACACATTGGATGAGTGTCCATTTTACATGGCAGAGGCTGCCAGAGCAGAGCAGATGGGCTAGAAACAGCTTTTGTAGCAGAGGTTTAAGCAAATTAGCAATTATGCTGAAATTTGCTTGCAATGAAGATGCTGCTGAAACCCAGGAAAGGGTGCACAAACAGAAAGCCTGCAGTGCAGCATTGAGTGGATAGGTCCTGTCTGATCAATGAATGCATTAATTAGTGCAGCCCAGTTCACAGCAACATCCTATGCCCATGCTTTCAAGGAAGAGCCTAAAGAGAGACAATTCCCAGTATGGAAGTTTACAGGTTTGTGTGTTTGGTTATTTCTGTGATGTTATCACTGGTCAAGGAAGGTCCCTGTATGTAGGGTGGTTTTTTTCCACCTCATCAGCTGTTTTAGTCTAGTGTCCTTAGCTGTGCTGGAAATTCTGACTAGATAGATTTTGTTCCAGCCAAGAGCTCTCCAAAGCATTATTTGTGAACACTCATTCAGAGAAAAACCTTAAGATTTTCCTATAGTTGATTTTCATCAGCATTTGCAGCAGTGATACCACTGTGTCTGCCAGAGCGTTGGTGGAGAGCACAAGCCTTGCCAGGGTTCATGTGAAAGCTTCTGCATGCAAGTTCACAGAGGAGGTTTTTCCCGTTCCCCAATCTCTTTTTACTGGTTTTGCCATAGAAAGGGTAAAAATTGATGAGAGAACATGCACGGCAGGGGATTTCTTCGTATCTCTGAATTCTCACCACCCCCTCCCAAACTGCAGCAGATGATTCTTCCTGTGCCAAGCTTCTACCAAAGTTCACTCAGCCTTCAGAAATCAGGTTGGAAACAGGTCATTAGATCACTTTCATAACAGTGAGAAGTGTCGTGCTTTTTGGCTTAGCTGAGAACAGTTAACCAAGAGAGTCTTCTGAGTGACATTTCTCTGGAGAACTCCCTAAAATCAATTATCTTCTAGGCATGGGTAATCTCAGACAGAAAGCTGAACCTGTGAGGAGCCAGCAGCTTTTTGTACAAAGAGAAAAATTAAACTATTTGCAGTAAAAATTCTGACACAAGCCAAACTAGTTACAGAGGATACAGGTGCATCACTTTTTAATTAGTCTCTGTTTGTGTCAGTTTGTGTTTGGTCTCTGTACAGCAGACCATCGTCTCACCCGCAGTGAGGAATCTTTGGGGTTTGGCAGTGACAGGAATCTTTTTGCTGCAACTTCTGTTGTTTACCTCTGAAATTTTAATGAAATGGAAATTTAGGGGAGGGGGGAAGTCTTGGGGTTTTTTCCCTTAAGCATTATCTTACTACCTTGATTCAGAAAACCTCCAAATTGTGTGGATCTCCTGAAGACAGAATTAATAATCATATGATCTATCATGGGGAATTGACTGTCACTTTGACAAATGAGATATTAAGCTCTGCCAGGCTGGAGAGCTGAGAGGGTTTGGTGTTTTAGCAGGTGCTGAGTGCTACTTTTGCTTTCTTCCCCAATGTTTCTCAACGCAGCTTTCAAAAAGTCCAACCCGTGCAGCTGCCTGGGAGTTTTGCTCAAGAACAGCAGGATCTGAAATGCTGCAGGCCAACACTACCTAAAATTCAGAGGTATGACTAGCTCTAAAAGGGGGCAGATATTACAGCTAAGATGCTGCACTGTAAAGAGAGACAGGTAGGGCTACCTTTACCCTAGAGGTCATATTTTCTTTATTTCCCTACATGTATGTTTAATAACCCTGCCATATCCTATATCTTATACATCATGCAGTAGTTTGTCCTTCGTGTTTCTCCTTGTGTGGAAAGAGTCAGCCCCTAGCAATTTACAGTAAACAGGAATGCCCAGGGAGGAGCTCCCTGAGAGGGGCTTGAAGGATGTAATAATACAGAGAGCATTTACTCTCTCTGTTACTACCTCAGATTGTGCTTAGGTGCTTTTCTCCTTCCCTAAGCATATTGATATATTTATTGCAAAGCAGTAACGGGACACGTGCAGGATTGTGGGGTGCCTGATATCACAGAGGTACAGAGGATGGGGTGAGAGGGCAGGGTCCAACATATTTACCAAGCACTGGTTAGCCCCAAGCAGAGCAAAATGTGTCACTGTTCTAGGTCAGATCCTTTCCCAGCCTGACTCCTCTCATCACTCCACTTGTCTTTGGCCCATGGAGCCAGTTTCAGTGCTAGCCAAACTCTGTGTCCTTAAGGATGCTCCCCTGCTCTGAACACCTGCATCACCAGCTCTCTCTGTTCTCTCACATGCTGAGGCATCACGTTTGGTGCTTTTATGGGGATGGTGGCAGCAACAACAGCATTTTCTGTCCCCAAGCTTTGAACATCCACCAAGGAGTAGAGCTGCAGCACTCTCCCAGTGTGTGAAACTGGGAAGCTGGAGGTGTCTAAGGTTCACAGGCTGGGGAAGCAGCTGTACTCATACCCAAAACTGAGCCCACTGGTGGGACAGAAGCTGAACTACTGGTTCATTGCTGTGGGGCCAGGAGCCTGCACTTGTCTGCTCTGGCATCCAACCTCGAGCAGGTGACTGCTCTTTGGGATGCAAGGAGCCTGCTTGGCCAGGTGCTGCTGAATCAGGAGACAGCCACCTCTCCAACTGCTGCTAAAACCTCTCCAACTCACTGCTGTCCTGCCCAAAACCTCACCTCATTGCCCAGCAGCCTGGCTGCATTTTTTAGCCAGGAGCACAGCAGGTAACAGCTGCAATGAGTCTGTCTTCAAACATGTACTTAAGCAAAGCATCCACTAATAGCAAAGCCCTGCTCTGAGGTTTGCCTTCACTTTTTTTTCCTTAATTTCCCCAACTACCTCACTGATTTTCTATCATTTTTAGATGTCTTTTTGCAATTAAAATGAGCTTATAGTCTTTGGGGCACTGAGCAAGAAAGATTTCAATGTTGTCTGGGAAAATGGAGCATTTACACACTTTTTCTCAAGTTTTGGTCACAGATGGGATTGTGCTTCTTCTTTATTAACCAGCAGGTGTGTCTGGTGGGTCACCACAACCCTCTAGGTAGTGCTGCTGTGGGTGTAAGGTGTGGCTGGATCGTTGCTGGCAGTGCCTTGAGTTCTACTTTGCCCTGGAATTCTCTGAAAGATAGTAAACTCTCTTGCTCATCTCTTCCACTGCACATTTTTATCCCAGCATTAGATAAGACTTAAAGTCTGAAAGCTGAAATGATTTAATTACAGTTGTATAGACAGCAAATGAGAGTGTGCTCTCAGTCACAACCCCTGCAGTTGAGATAATAAGAGAATTTCCATTACACCCTCCTTTTCTGTCTCAGGAAAGTCTGAATAAAATCTTTCACTTGCTTTGAATGGCTGTAATTAAATCCGTGCAGCACTCAGGATTTTAGCTGCACCCCAAGTTGAGGGGCAGTGTCTGCAAAGACCATTCTTGCCTCTAAAAGCTGCTGTAGTCAGACTAAGAAATACCTTTTGAAAACCAAAACTATCAATATACAATGTACACTGGTATATTGCTCTTCATGCAGCACCTACATGAAATACTGAATCTTATTGGCCCCTGGAAAATGGCAATTATACATAGGCTGTAATCAAACCACAACTTCAGACAAAATGTGATGACTTTAAATGGTCAATCCAGCTGTCTAACATCTGGTAAATGTGCAATGATTAAGAAAAAAAGTGTTTGCTTACATTTTTCTGAATACCTCTATCTGTTGCCTGTGTCATGTCTTGAAGAAATTCCAACTCAAATGTTAATTTAGCCCCTCATATTCTAGGCTTACTGCTGTTTTCTGGTGGCTACAAGCTTCTGTTGGATGGTCTTTATTCAGCTTTCCAGTGGGGTAAGAGTTAAGGAGGTGGGATCAGTCGTGTTGGATGGGGCTCTGAGGACTTGACAGAGTGAATGGCATCCCTGCCTGTATGACAAGGGGGTCAGAACTGGGTCTTTAAGTTCCCTTCTAACTCAGGCCATTCTGTGATTCTGTAATTCTATGATTCCACAGTTCTATGATTCTGTGATCAGCCACCTGTGGATGTGCTGGTCTCTCAGGTACCAGCCACACCTGCCATGGTGATCCAGCACCTCAGGCCACACGGGGAGTTCTTCAGGACTGAGCTCTGTCTTGTTTGCATGTTTGTTTTACACTAAGTGTGGAGAAAATGGGAAGAGTCATGGGTTGGTGAGGGCTGCTACACTTGCTGCTTCTGCCCTGCTGTGGACACTCTGCCTGCTCCTCACATGATCAGTTTCTAATCCAACACAGGATATTGGTACTGGGCTGGAACATGGCCATGCTAACTTTATTTTTTCATTAAACTAAACAAATTAGTCTCAAAAGATACACTGTGAGCCAAAAGGGGCATTACCATCTTTTAGCCAATTTTCTTATTGCTGCTGTAAAAGTATGAGGAGATGCACTATAGGGATATAGTTTAAAACCATGGCAGCAGAAGAATTTAGATGTTGTCCAAAATTAACAAATCCAAGTGTTATTTCTCCCAGAGGTTAGATGGTATAATTTTTATTTTCTTTTCCATCATATTTAGGTAGCGCTTTCCATGAACTCTGCAGCCAAGGAAACTTTTGAATAATTTTAGCCATTATTAAATTCAATTTTAAAGACAATTATCAAAGCATGGCTAGCACATACAGGAGGGTGAGGGTTTATGCACTTTTACTGGACAAGTAGGAGGTGGTGTTTACTTTTCCTGGATTACAAGGAGTCTTGGTTTCAAGACATGTCCACAAACACCTTTATTCCTGGGGACAGTTTTACCCTGCCAGCTGTGCATGTCCATGGATTTAGCATCCTCAGAGGCTGCTGCAGCCTGCAGAGAAAGGCACTGGAGGCTCCTTCAAGAGTAGGGGCCAAGCCATGTGGCACCAAAACTATCTAAAGAAAGGAGCAGAGGAAAACTAGAATAAACACCTTTGTAAAGCTGTTCTCACATGTGAGGAAACAGATGATGATACATGATGCCACCTGTGCTGTTCACAGCTCTGTTTTAATTTAAAGTTTTGAGTTAGGTAGGTGGAGCAGTTTCTACCCTCCTCCAATTAAAAAAAAAAGGTTAATCTCAAACTTTATTTCATCTCCAGCCTCAAAATGCTGTCTTGTGTCAGCATGTGAATGACCAGAGCATTACTTCTTGTCAGAGTGCCAGAAAGGCAGGAGGATGGTAAATTGAAATTCAGTTTGTAATTGCCACAGTGTTTTCCCCTCTGCTTACCCTGTGTTGACAATGAGTGTTTATGTCAGATGAAAAGAGTCTGCAGATACATCGGCATCTCACTTTTCTCTGTCCATCCAAATGTGTTGGCAAGTCAATTTATGAAGGCTAAATTATAAGCAGTACACAAGAGATGGGAAAGTCTTTATTGGATAACACAGGCAGTGCAGGGTACACCTCTCTGCCTGAGAACTTATCTGATGCCAGGCTGACAGTATTCCTGCCCAGCGGAAATTATTAGTCTTTGAAAGGGGTATGCAGTGAAACACGTTGGAAAAGGCAGCACAAAAGACATCCTGTCTGCTCCAGAGTTATCACAGGTAGCTACAGCACACTGTGTGACAACTGTGGAGGAAACCCACCCAGAGCTGGAGATGTGCCAGCCTCCAGGACAGACCACAGAGCGTGTCTTACGACAGTGCCATGTCTCCTATGGGTGGATGTGACTAATCACAAAAAGAGGCATGCAGGGTGACACCAGCACAATTAGTTTCCAAAACTCTCAGTGGTCACAGAGCGTACATACACAATTTTACCCAATTAACTAAAATTAGTTTTGTGCATTGCGTGCCAGGGGTGTTTCTAAGGCTCTGGGGGTGAAGACTGGAGTGATCACTCTGGTTCAGCAGGCTATTAGGGTTTGAAGCCCTGATTTAACATGACACTTCAACACATGCATAAATTTAAGCATTTGAGAAGTCCTGTTGTTGACAGTGGGACTACTTAGGTGCTTCAAGCTGCATAACTGCTTAAATGTTTTGCTGAATATGACAATGTTGAGTAAAGTAGCACAGCTCTGGAGCTTTTAAACGTCATGTCAGGCAGAGCAAACACCATTAATGAACACCAAGTCCCTGTCAAAAGGGTACCCTGCTCCTCCAGGGCAAGGGAAATTTTGAAGTAGTGCTGCTGTGTGGGAGCAAAGTCAGATCTGACTGTAATTCACTGCATGCTTACTTTTGTTTGCTGCAGAGACTGCCTCCCATCTCCTCTTTGGTAGCAGTTTCTTTTTATTAGAAACAAAACCTGAAAAAGTCACTCATAATCTAAGATCAAATTCTTGCAATTCTTGTGGAGTTTCCTTCAAATTAGGGGCCAGTGTGTGTTCAATCCCACTTAAGAGCTGAACTCATGATCCTGTCCCTTCCACCTCAAAATATTCTGAGATTCTTCAGCTTCTGTGATTCTTAGAACACATCCAAGATGTAGTGATCTGCTGAGGAACCTCAGAGGCTGCAAAATCCAATGACAATTCATTTTTTGTTCCAACAGATTGAATAAGAAGCCAGGGAGGGGCAGGGGTGGAACATTTCCATGGCTGATATTGCATCCATGAATCCTGCCCTTTGTTCAGCTGGGGGCTGCATGCTGACAAATGTGCTGTTTCCTGAAAGCCATAACATCTTTGTCCTGTGTCCAGGTGTGGGAAGTAGGACAGCCTGTTTCGAAAAAGGTTTGAGGGGGTTTTTTTAAAATAATTTTAAGATCAAGAAAGCAACCCAAAATCTCATGACATGCATAAGATCAAAAGGACTCCAGCTCAAGAAAATGTTAGATCCTCTTTTCATCCCCCATCTAGCCATCTTTCTCCCCCACTGAAGCCTGGTTCAATCAGCTATTATCTATCATTTTTCACAGACACTGCTTTGTTTTTTCTTTATGAGCATTAGGTCTACTGCAAGCTACAGATTAGGTAGTTGTATGTGTATTAAGATACGGTGTCAGCCTTCTCCTTGGCTGGACACAAGGCCCAGTTTCATGACACTCTGTTCATCAGGAACGGTAATACCCTGATTGCTGAGTTCTCACATATTGTCACATTAGATCATTTTACCCTTGGATTGCCTCAAGACACAACATAACACCCAGTCAGCCTCTCAGTTTCATACAGCAGTTCCCAGTTTCAAAATCAATGGGAGGTAAGGAGGGGGTAGCTGTGTCCCATGGAATTTGACAGCTTGGTATTGAAGCACAGCACATACCTCTCAGCAAGAAAATGTGGTACTTGGCTTGAAATAAACATCATTTTCTCAATGCAGTGGTAGAGCTCAAAAATTGAAGAAAAAAGACATAGTGGGTTTTTTTAAAGAGAACAAAAGATTCTTTGAGGATGTTTTAAACAAGAATAGAGGAGCTTAGAAACAAAATACTGGATCACAAGTCTTAGACGTGAGCTTAGACACTGCTCGTAAAACTATTGAGAAAAAGCTGTTCTTGTCTCTCCACTTTGGTCTGATCATCCACCCTGCAGAAAGCTGCTTGTCTGACTTCCCTCCTGATTCAAACCTCATGAGCATTGCCCACAGTAGCCTAGCAGGATACCCAGTTATGTTTGAGATCTCCAGCACTTGGACCAATGAGTGTCTTCATTACTGCCTTATAAAGTCCTTTTTTTATTTTTTTGTCCTATTATAATGGATGCTCAGGTGTTTCTTTCTGCTGAGTGCCTTAGCTCTGCCAGGACATAAGAGCACAACCTTCTGGACCACTTGTTGACCAGAAGCTGCACCTGACTGACCAGATCCTGGTTATAATTTTTATTCCTAAATAAGCAGACAAAGCTTGTAATATACCAAGTGTGCCATCCTCTGGAATTGTACTTTATCCCTTGAGCCATCATGGACCAAAGACTACTCCACAAAAAATAACAAGATGGCTTGGATATGTAAAAATTTCAACATTTCCTCTTCTTTTTTTATTTTAATTAGGTCATAACTATTTCTCAAATTCAACTTGAAATGGAAAAAATTTCCTTTGATCTGAAATTTCATTCCTCTTGAAATACATTTTTTTCATGTTTTTAAACAGATAAACAACAGGCTTACAGAGAAGCAGCTAATATGTTTTTACAGCTGTAGCTATTAAAGGACACATTCACAGCCCAAGTAGGATCCAAGCAGGATTTTGTGCAGCGAAGCTGACACAAAGGCACTGAATTAAATGGGCCTTAGACAAGCCATGAAGCTCTCTGGAGACAGCATATAACTGGATATGAGAAATAATATTTCACCAAGGTGAATCACTGCAAAAGGTAAAATCACACTACTGCTTTGCCACCTAGCTGGTGGCCAACCTTAGAGGATCAGACTCCATGTTGTCAGAAAGTGCTGGGCTGTAACTCCACTGCTCATCCAGATGTACTGAACAGTGGTTATTTACCTGAGAGGGGAAGGGACAGATGTGAATAATTTCTTATCTTGCTGAGCAAGATTCTTCACAACTCAGCTGTCAATGTCTGTGGTGAGTCTCAGCACCCTTGGGGAACACATGGGATATCACTGTTCTGGTCTTAGGAGGATGACTTTTGCAGCAGAGGGGCCATTGTCTCAATCTGATCCAGTTTGTGCAGTGCCCTGTTCCAACTCCTGTCCCAGCTCTGCTAGCAAGGGGCCATCTCCAGAGAAGAGCTGAACCTGCAGCATCCTTGGAAACCACAGAACCACAGAATGGGTCAGTTGGAAGGGATCATCATGGGTCATCTGGTCCAACCTCTGCTCCAACAAACCAGGGTCATCCCAGAGCACACAGCACAGGATTGTGTCAGATGGGTCTGGAATACCTCCAGTGAGGGAGGCTCCCCACCCTCTCTGGGCAATCTGTTCAGTGCTTGGTCACTGCATAGGAAAGAAATTCTTCCTCATGTTCAGGTGGAACTTCCTGGGCACCAGTTCCTGCCTGTTCCTCCTGTCCTATAGCTGGACCACAGAGCAGAGCCTGGTCCATCCCTTGATCCCTCCCTGCAGACACTGACACACAGGGATGAGATCTCCTTTCAGATATCTCAAGGCTGAACAGGCCCAGCTCCCTCAGCCTTTCCTCACTGAGATGCTCCAGTCCCTCCATCATTTTTGTCACTCTCCACTGGACCCTCTCCAGGAGCTCCACATCTCTCCTGTCCTGAGGAGCCCAGAACTGGACGCTGCACTCCAGGTGATCCTCACAGGGCTGAGCAGAGGGGCAGGATCCCCTTCCTGACCTGCTCTGGAAGTGGATCTGCTGGCAGTGCTCTTCCTAATGCACCCCAGGATCCCATTGACCCTCTTGGCCACAGGGACACGGTGCTGGCTCAGGGACAGCCCATTGTCCACCAGGGTCCCCAGGTCCTTTTCCCCAGAGCCACTTCCCAGCAGGTCAGTCCCAGCCTGTCCTGGTGCCTGGGGTTGTTCTTCCCCAGTGCAGGACCCTGCATTTGCCTTTGCTGGATTTCAGGAGGTTCTCTGCCCATCTCTCCATCTAGCTGAGGTCCTGCCCAAGGGCTGCACGGCTCTCTGGGCTATTGGCCCCTCCTCCCAGCCTTGTGTTACCAGAGAACTCACTGAGAAGGCATCTGCCCTCACCCAAGTCCAGGTAGATGACACCAGCTTCTCTTCCCTCAGCCACCAACACTGTTACCCCATCACAGAAAGCCATTAGTCAGGTATTATCACGCTCTTAGGGAAGCCACGTTGACTGTCACAAATCCCCTCCTCACCTTCCATGTGTCTTAGCATAGTTTCCAGGAGAATCCGCTCCATGATCTTTCCAAACACAGCAATGACTCTGACTGCTCTGCATAATTTATTTTTCCTTCAAGAAGGGTGCCAAGATGTCTTATGCCCACACAGCCATTGTCGTTTTACTGGTCTTGTGCACATATATTTCTGAGGTACCGTAAGATTTAAATGTTGGAATTTCAGGACAGGACAGCTGCAGTGGGGGAGGATGATCTGCTATGCAGGCACTTGCCATTAGATGTCTCCAGCCCCCTGGTCTTGGAAACAGAGGGAGTCAAGCATGACAGTCGGTGGTAGCAGGAGGTGGAATTGGAAAGCTGGTCATTTATCCTCCTTGTTAGCAAGCAAGGGCTGGTATAAAGTGTCGATTTGCTTGGGAAGGAGCTCTTGGACTGCAAACTAAACTTCTAAATCAAAGTTCTCTTTGACCTCTGGTGGACCTGGACTTTCTGAATGAAGCAGCCCAGTGCCCCGGTGGAAACAGAGAGTGGTGGAACACATTCTGAGGTCAGAATGCTCTGCAAGTTATAAACAGCAGCCTACAGAATTTATTTCTCAATGGTTGAGAAGGCTGCAGTTATTTTTCTCCATTTAGTTTACTTATTTAAACAATGCAATAGATTTTCCTTGTGTGATTTACAGGGATTTTTCAAAATAATAAAGCTTCCACTTTCAAAAATACTTGCCAAGCAAAGCTAAGCAAAGTCAAGCTTTGTCTTAGTTGGGGCTGGAATAGGATTTCAATATGGATCAGTTTGCTATTTCCATTTTATATACGAATAAAATAGCCCAGAGCAAAGTGAAATTACTTGCAATGGACACTGTGCAAGTTAATGGCAGAGTTGGAATTTGACTAAATGCTCAGTCTGGTCAGTTTGTCTCTTTCTAGTATTTCCATGCAGCTGATCACAGAAGAGAATGACACGTCTCTTCTTCGCAGTGGGCTCACTGAAAGTAATTAAGAATGGCAACAGGTATTAAGATGAATTAAGATCTCAAAGGTAGTGACACAAATAGGAAAAACTGCAAAGCACTGATTACATTAATTGTGATCAATTAGAGAAAACTGTCTCCTCTGAGCAGAAAGGTTTTGGAGAACCTGCCTCATGAACTTGCCTCAGGTGCTCAGCAAAACCTTAAGCCCCCAAAGCTAACTGGAAGAGTCAGAACAGCAAAACTAGTCCAGCAGCAGACACTGGAAGGGCTCCTCCACCTCAAATCACAAGTCTGTTTCCCCAAGAATGCCTGAAATTAGAGGTCTGGGGGTGGGAATAAGCCCATGGCAAAGGTCTGCTCCCTTCCAGAAGGCTCTTCTCTTGCTCTGGCTGTGCCCAGGCAAAGGGAATGCTCACACCTGGGCATTCATACTGTGATGTGTCTATGCCATTTGCCTGGGCACTCCAGCCCAGTACGGAACAGCCACAGGCAGCAGCAACCCTCCTAAGGGCAGGTCCCTCTTGGGCAGGCTCAGGCCAGTCCTGCTGTGTTTGGCTGCATCAGACTTTAAATCACCAGCCATGAACGGCTGAAAGGCCACATAAATAAAGAAGAACTTCAAAATTTTCTGATAGTTGCTGAACTTCTTGTAAAAAAAAAGTCAACAAAGACGAATGAAGCAAATGCTAAATGTTTCAGATTTATGGTCTACACGATGACCTTCCTTTGAAACAGTGTCAGTGTGATTCCCCTTGCCGGCTGAGTGCACACACACTGTCTCTGCAGCAATCCCCAGCCATTTCTTTCTGGTTTCACTTTTTCTCCACCCTGATTTATAAGGATGTGTCCTGTCTTCATGTCTCAGGGAACACATTGGACTTTTCAGTAAACATACACAATGCAGTTTCTTTTTTCCCAAGAGCGGAAAGGAAAAGGCTCCTCCCGACAAAATAAACAACCCACCCACCCGTTCCCTCAAACAAATACATCAGGGAGGAGATGACCAGCTTTGTGTTGTGCCCTGGAGGTTTCCAGCCTGATGTCTCCTGCAGTGGAGAGCTATATCAGCAAGGGTTGTCTCTTGAGAGTGCCCTGCCATGGGCCACCACCGGTGGGGTCTGGGACTCTCAGACCCAGCAGTATGTGATGCCTGGCTCCTCCCTTACCCCTCACCAGAGAGACAGACGGTTTCCTCCAGGGCAGTACAATGCCCAAGGAGCCAAGCATTACAGACTGCTCTCCATGGCCTGCAGGAACTGATCCAGTTCCTGTTGAACTGGTATCAGGTGATTTCTGTGGCTGATGGCTGAAATGTCTTTTAGACTAATAGCGTGGCATGGTTTTGATTAAAAAAAAAAAAATCCATTGACCTATGGACCTTGAAACTTGTCAAATTTGTCTGACAACTTGATCCCAGGACCATAAACTCAGTTTAAAGTCCCCCTTTGATTCCATCAAACTTTAGATTGGCCCTTGGCAAATGTTTCAATTAACTTTTGCCAGGTTCCATGTTTGTAATGAAATCTAAATTCATGTTAGTTTTGTGCAGTTCCCATTTCTATAACAAATGTTCTTCACTGCCTTCTTTCCAATAAAGAGAGGTCCTCAGGCCCTACAGACCAAGTACAGCCTTAGATAAGAGATAGATCAGTGGCCACGTGGGACATGTGTTTAGAAGGATGCCATAGCAATGTCAGAAACAAGGTGGTTATTTATCAGAAGGTCCCAAAACCACTTTTCATCTCAGTCTGCTTATCCCTTTACCCTCTGTAGAGGAACAGTCCTCTCATTGGGGAGCAGCACCGGGCTCACTGACTTGGTTACCTGAGGGAGGAAAGAATTGCATTGATGTAAGAAACGCCTCTAAGGCCAAAAACTGGGTCTCATCCAAGAGACACTCATCCAGGCTTAGATAGAGAAACAAGAGAACACAGGAGAACCAGGTACCACCAGTCAAGTGGCAGAAGACAACTGTCTACGTAGCAGCTCTTGAGCTGGAGAAAATGTGAGGTCATTCACACCAGCACAGACCTCTCTCATCTTCCACGAGAGTGCAGAGATCTCAAATTATCCCACATTTGCCACCTTGCAAATCATCAGGGACAGTTGCCATGGATCAGCAGACACCTGATAACTTGTTACCCAGCAGTGAGTTCTTCATGTGTTCAAACTCGTGATCTCCCTTGAGACTGAAAGGTGATCTGCAATGTTTTGGAGTGTGCCAGGCTTCCTGTCCAGCACTCGAATGCTGTTTGCCTCTCATTGATGCCCCTTTATTTCTATTTATTTCCAAGAATACCTTAAAAATTGCAGTTCCTGCTATTTTTTATTAACTGGAATGTCTTGTTATCCACCTGCTGAGTGGAGTGATTATTTCAGAATACCCTTAGTGCTTGCCCCTCTCCTCACTGCAGCTTAAGGACTATCTTTTTGGAGGCTGCTTTTTTCTGGAATGGCTGTGTTTGGTGGTACCTCTGAGTGGGAATAAATTACTTCCAGATGGTCTGTGAAAACCGGTCCTTCAAAACACCAATATTAATCAGGCTCCAGCACTTATCTTTTGTATTGCGGCTGCTTGTCTCCCTCATCCCACCAGAACCAAGAGATCTTAAATTAGCTTTCAAGGACACAAGTCCTACATCATTTTCACTTCCATTCAATTTTGTTTACTGGTATTCCCATCCAGGGCTTACTCAAGATCAGTCTGCAGAGCACATCTTCTGATGATAACTTGGATTTTCGATTTGTTGTCCACAAAGGGCCATGATATGAAAGTGGTAACAAGCTTTGGTGCTTTCTACAATAAAACCTTGCACAGGCAGAAGCCACAGGACATGCCAGAGCAGAAAGGCAGGCTGGATAGCACACAGCATATGGGAGACCTAGAGAAATGGATTTGGAGCAAATCTAGCTTCCACAGCAATCAGAAGCAGGGTCAAGTCCTTGGGGTATGTTCTGCCAAGGAACCTTCTGATGATGATGATGCTCAGCTCTCACTGTCACAGGAGTTTTCTGAGGGCTGTAACGGTGTGGCACTTCATTTGCCATTGTTACCCTTCTGCTTTTGAGTGCCATT
This sequence comes from Nicator chloris, assembly GCA_013400495.1. Lineage (NCBI taxonomy): Eukaryota > Metazoa > Chordata > Aves > Passeriformes > Pycnonotidae > Nicator > Nicator chloris. Next base: position 37,623 of record WAAE01004311.1, read on the forward strand.
TCAGTCCTGTGTGCCATGTTCAGTGTGGGTTTCCACAGAAGTAATTGTACATGCTAGTAATAAATAGTACATGCTAATAGTAAATGCTCCATGCTCTGCAGAAGAATGACTGAACACATTGAAATCCCTTGCTGAGGTGAAGTTTGGGTACCTTTCCTTACCTGGCAGTCAACTAGTAAACTAGCAGAGATGTCCTCTGAACAAAAATGTCTTTCACTCAGGGTTTAAAGCCCCACTTCTTGAGGAGTGTGACAGATGTGGACTAAAAAGCCATCTTAGCTAGTAACACATTACAAAAGATTGAGTGAAGAAAAACATGGTATTCTTTAAAAACTTCAAGATAATTGTGTTGTGTTAGAGAACTCCTTTCAAGAAAAAATTGGCTTGATATAAGGTAAATCCTTATGTCTGACTCAGGGTGGTTAAAAGAACAACAGAACTCCTATAAAGCAAGAACGGAACTAGAAGGACAAGCAGAAGCAAAGGGCAAAAGCAAATGCAAACCATACAGAGCCTTGGAAAGTACAAGAAAGCAGAAAAAGCCTGTAAATACTTATGTCAATAAAACAAGCCACTGGTCCTCATTTAATTAGCAATTTTTATTAACAGTGGTTTGTTGACTTGTGCGGTGTTTACCTAGGGCCAACATAAAAAGCATTAAAAGCAGGAGATAGTGGCATTTTAATCCCCCTATTCCCAGTGTGGAAATGAAAGTGCTAAACTGGTCATTTGTGTCCATCAATAGATCGGGGCAGAGAGATCGCCAATCTTTGTATTTTCCTCAGGAGGCAGGGGGGTATAGCCATGGGCCCAACTGAGCTGCAGCTTGCAGAGAGGCAAGAAGTAAAATAACTTTGGCAGATGTCATTTCATCTGTTGTACACGGATTCATAAGACCGCAGCCAGCAAAGCAACTGCTGGTTCCCAGATCCATCTCTTCCTGCTAGAGTTGTAGCAGGATACAAGTCCAAGGTCACATATTTTATTTCTAATCTTTGAACTCAAAACCCATTAATTATAGCTATCAAGTTGCGTTGCTATCTAAAATGTAGAATTTCATTCCAGCAAAGCCAATCTGCTGGAGGTTTTGGGCTGGAGGCAAGGGGCCAGGACCCACCTCACCTGGTTTATTTACCACTGTGCTGAGTACTAGAGTGATCCTCCTCACTCTCTCTGTTGGCAAAATAGGAAACATGATGGTCCACGATCATTTATTTCAGCAGGCCATTTCTAGAATTCAGAAAACATTGCTCTCTGCCCCATTTCTGCTTCCCTTAATCTGAGGTCAGGCAGGGGCTGAGCCACATCCAGAACTGTCTTTAAAGGTCAAAAAGAAGTGTTAGATGAGGCTGCTGAGAGTGACCCCATGGGATCAGTGAGCTCCTGGGGCTTGCTGGTCACTCTCCACTTTTGCTAAGTGCACTGTGCCTGCCCAGAAAGGTCTGTGCTGCCAGGGGCAGGGGCCTGGTGACAGGGAGCTTGTGACACTGGCCGTGCGTACAGGGAGGGCTTCCCCTCCATCCTGTCTGTCCCAGGTGAGCTGTGTAGGGGAGGTCAGCCAAAGCCACGTGTCCGGATGGTGTGGGAAGTGACCAGGATATTGTTTGCAGTCCTGGCCTGCACTCAGCAGTGGATCATCCCCGTTGCTGCTGAATCCTCAGCCAGCTGCATGGGCTGGAGGAATTTGTGCACTGAAGGCTGGGGTGGCAGGAATGCAGCCTGTCTGGGTTACAGCACCTGCAGCCCCTAATTAGTCAGATACTTCCAAGTCAGACGCTGGTGACTAAATGGGTGTGGTCTGAAATCCTCTTCCTGGTGAATCGGCTGGGCTCCAAGGGTCTGGCATGTGTCTGGCACTGGCCAAGGCAGCCAGCCCCCTGCCTGGCATGGGGCAGCCCACTGACAGGTCTGCTGACACGTCACAGGGGCTTCTTGTCCTGCCACATCCCGGCTCTCCTCCCATCACCCTCAGCATGCCGAGGTCAGGCTGACCAGCCAACTCCAGCAAGGCCCCTCCTTGTCATCTGCTGGGGCCACCTGTGGCTCCTGGCTCTGCCCCAGGCTTGCAGGTGGCACAGCCCTGGTATCCGTGGCTCTGGAGCCACCTGCATGGCTTCAGCCAGCCCGGAGTAGGCCTCCATCCTTCACAAGGGCACCCCATGGCTGGTACTGACATCTTTCCACTACCTCAAACAACACAACTCTCACACCTCAGCCCACTGCAGTGAGCAAGCAAAACACAACTTTTTTTTCCATCTTACGGTTTCCTCAAGAATGAAGGAGACTGAGCTGTCCTGGGCCACAAAGCCAGTGTCAGAATTTCTGACTTGCTGCTGCGGCTGGGCTGGATGTGAGGCATGCCTGGTGGCTGATGGCATTAATGATCTTTACCTCCAGGAGCAGGAAGAGGAGGGATAACTCATAAGTGGCTTTAATGGGTGACCATAAATATAATGGTCACCCATAATATAATATGCAATCGCATAATTATCTGTCTAATCCATCCGCTGTACACACACTTCATTGATTATACACACACACACACACACACACACAACATATATCTGCAATATGTATATATATTTGTAAAACGCTTGACAAATCATCCACGGATTGGAGGATTTATCCCACTTGTCACAGCTGTTCAGGCTGCTGTTTCCATTGCAGCTGTTCTTTTCCAGCGTGCCTAACTTTCTTCAACATGGCACTTTTATGCTGGCATTTAAACGTTGTGTTTCAGCAGAGTCTGAAAGGAAAAATAGGAAGAGACCTGATTTGACCACTTTTATATTCAGTAAAAATGAAAAATTACTTTTCCCACCTTTTTGTGGTAATAGCAAACTCCTGTGCTGTGTCTGACTGATGATAAGACAATTTACCTGGGGAGCATAGTAGGCATTGTGATTCTCTCAGCAAAATAAAGCAAGAAATTTCTGTAACTCTCCCTGGTCCTTGATGCCTTGGGGGAAAGGAAAGGGGAAAAAAAGCAAATAAGACAATTTCCTTCCAAGGGAAGGAAAGAAAATGTATGCAAAAGAAAAAATCTTTATATCTGGGTTTATTAGCACTATTTGTAAATATTCTCCAACTTAAGGCCTTTTCCTTCCCTCTTTTCAATAAGAAAAAATGTGGGGAGGGATTTTGTCTCATTCTATGAGAAGACTTGAGCTGTTTCATTGTAGGTGGGGATGCCATTGCCCTGCTACCCCCCTGCTGGAATACAGCGTTTCCAGACAAACAGGAGAGCTGTGAGGGGTGTGAAGGTGGGGGTGACACTAAAATAAAAGTTTGAGACAGCACAGTTTCAAAAAGTTCAGCAGTATATAAAAGGAAATAAGCATTGATTTGGGTGATGTGTTTCTTTTCTGTTACCAACCCCAACAGAAATATGTGGAGGTAGAGGTTCAAAGAGTACATCTCCCTCAGTGTGTAAGCTGGGCTGCTCTCTGTCCTGCCTTGTGCAGGAGCTCAGAGGGATACTCGGGCTGGCTGTCTGCTCCAGAGACCTTTAGGTCCAAAAGGTGTGCATGGGAAACAACTACAGGTGTGCCTGTGGTCAAGATAACATTGTCTTAGAGCCTTAACTCTTACATTTCACTCTCCTGTAGCCAAAAGCCAGACATGCCAGGACAATAGCTGCAAGGCAGGAGATGTTGAGCCAAAGTTTGCTGAGGCTGAGCAAATATTTCTAACTTTGGGATCACTGTGTGCATGTCCTGTGCTTTGCAATCCTCCCTGTGCAGCTGTGGCCAGATGCTGATGGAGACAAGACAATGGGTTAGAACAGAACAGAATGGAATAGTATATATCAATGCAAAGGGACCTGTAATGATCATCTGGCCCAACCAATTCAGCTGGATCTCTGATATGACCTGACACAGCAAGTCTTATTTTCTGACATGTTAGCTGTCAAATCTAGTCCCTCTTTGTTTAGGTATATTACAGTATACAAGGTGCCTGCCCAGTCCTTTATAAACTGCGTAGGAAAGGTGTGAAATTCCCCAAACTCCTCTGGGAAAATGTTACTGTTAAAGGTGATACTGCTGCTGCCCCATGTACCAGGCAGTGCCTCCATGCCTGAGCTGCTGGTTGGGATCAGGAGATTGGTCTTCCCACGAGCCTGCAGATGCTGGAAACCAGGCTGGGGAAGAGGAGATCTGGGGGGCTTTGAAGGCAGCATGGTATCAGTGTAGAGTATGTGAGAGCTGAGAGTGGATAGCTAGTGAATTCAGGCTTTGTCGGTGACTGCAAGATGTTGAAGGATTGCCCTGAAAAGAAAGGTGTTCCTGTAAGCAGGAACAGATTGGATTTTTTTTTTTAAATAATTGGGCTTTCCTGACTTGAGCACATATGTCAATCTTTCTGTGGTGTAAATTAGACTTAGCTGGTGATTTAGACCTACCAAAGGTCCCGTGCTGAAACAGTGCAGCCAAGGTGCAGTGATCACACAGCTCAGTGTGGGTGGGTGGGAGGGATGGAAGAGCTGCCTGGTCCTGGGGCTAGGATGGGCTGGAATAGCAGGGAGGAAGGCCAGTACTGTCCCAGCAGGGCTTCTGCCCCTCCTGTGACACTGCAGCTGTGAAACCCCGCAGTTAAAGGTGTCTGCCCAAAAAGCTGGCACTGCCCGTGTGTCTCTGGCGTAAGAGCAGCATCATAAAGGAGGGGTGCAAGTCTCTTCGTGCCACTGGGCTACCAAACTGTGACTCTGTTCTGAAACGGTGGTCCCTCCCCACCTGACCTGTGGGTGATCAATTAGCCCTGCCAGTGCAGGCAACACACACTGGCAGCTCCTGCAGGCTCCATCCACTGGGGATGGAGCAGGGAGAGCCGGGGGCTGAGGCAGCGAAACGGTACCTCCGGGTAAGATCCCCGAGCATGCAGGAGCCTGATGGCAGCAGCCCCCCTCCCCGGCTGTGGGATTTGGGAGTGCCCAAGCAGCTTGTCTGGCATGCCCCGGTGCTGGCCACGTACGTAATCCCAGGGCAGGAGCCGTGCTTGAACTGCATGTGAACCGTAAATCCCCGCTCCGAAAGCTGAGGGCAGTTCCCGCTGGCACGCCTGCTGCGGCGGCTCAGCCTGGTCCCCGGCACTGCCGCCCGGAGCAGCCGGCTCATTTAAATTGCTTTATAACTGGGCCAAAGAACTCTGGCTCCAGCCTTCATCTGAGTAATAAATACACAATAAAGCAGCCTCACTGGCTGAGGGAGGCCAAACAATCAACACTTCCAAAACGGGGAGGATGCTCTTACTGAAAAGAGGTCGTCTTTTGTAATGTTTTAGCCTTTTTCTGCCCCTTTTAAGGATTTCTCCCAGAGGAGATGGAGTAGAGGCTATGTTTAGCCAGCTGTATGCCCAGATGGTCACAACACTTATGAACAACATCCCCTAGGAATAATTGTATTAAGTCTTCTTTGGATTTTATACACTTGGGTTAAAAAGAATTTTTAAAAAATTTTTTTAAAAATTTAAAAAATCTCTAGAATTAATGGTTTGGCACTTCTGCAGTTGATTACTGTATTAAGAAACCAGCCAGTGCCTGACAGGTTTTTGTAACCACCTCCAAACACAAGACATCACACAGAACTAAGTCTTCTTAATGAAAAGCTGGAAACTGTGTAATTGAGGCTGAGGTAGGATGTGCTGACATGCCAGAAAGGACATTTGAACCCTGCTATACCAGTATGCCCACATAGATTTAACTCCATACTCACCAGCCAGGTGAGGAGCTCTTCTCACATGGATGAGAAGAGCCAGTGAAGAGTTTCCATCCTCCTGTTAAGCAGCACACATGGGAATGAATGTGTGCTCTATTTGGCTTGCAAATTTTACATCACCTATTGCGTTTCCACTCACTTCTTTCTTTGAGGAGAGAGAGAAAAGACAGCAACCAGAGAAAAGAAAGCAACCGAAGGAAAGAAAGCAACAAACAAGAGAGATCAATGAACCATGGCAGAGCACTGCTGCACACACATTTCACACCCACCTTGGGAGAAGGCAGGGAAGGGTGGGGGGAATGAGGGGATTAATGAAGGCAAAGCCACACAGTTCAGTTAAGGAATGTGCTGAGAGATCACAGTGATGGTGGGAACTGGCTAAAAACTTTCCAGGGAGACCACTTGGAAGGGTATGTAAGTTTTACAAGCTAGCATGCAGTTTCCTGGTGCATCCCAGTGGATCACGAAGTGCTTGGCAAGAAACAGCACTGCCCTCCTGTTAGCAAACTCCTGTGTGGTGACACCCATTTCATAGACAGGGACACTGAGGCACAGAGAGGTTATTGCAAGGAGAAATTAACTTCCATTAGGGAAAGATAGATACCACCTGTGATTGCAGACATCTAATCATAATGGTCAGGACGCCCTTGCCCAAACACTTACATTTCTATTTATTATTGCAGTGTCAGAAAAGTCATGAATAGAGACATAAAAAGGATCTGCAAAACATCCACCTCACACCAGGATCACCAATACTTCCCTGCAACCCATCACGAACTGTAGTCAGTGACCTGCAGCCATAAGTGTTATATTCAGTAAAAAGCAGCTAAAAAGGAGGTGACTGGTGGTCTGGGTCCTTGTGATAGCAGGGAATGTACAAAATTGTTAAAACAGATGTGAACACTGCCTATTGCTCCAGTGTGACCTTAGACACCAAAGATGTCCTGCATGTAGTGCATGGGAAGTTAGATCTGTGCTTCCCTGAAGCCATAGCAGCTTACAAACCATCACACCGCAGGCAAAACCGGCTGTTCCTGGCCCGGGAGACCCCAGCAAAAACCAGCTGTCTGGTGTCAGAGGAACAGGAGTGTTGCTGTCTGCCTCGTGTTTGGTAGATGGCCTCTGAAAAGGGGCTGCTGCAGGACTGCCTGGGCTTGGGTGTGTGTGTGCACCTTAGTCTCGAGAGGCTGCTCTGGCAGCTGGGAACAAGACTGCAGCAGTAGCCTGCCAGTCCCTGCCGTGGCCCTTGTTCTGATGCCGTGGGAGGGAGTTTGGCAGATGTGATTCCTGCACAGCCTCTCCATTCCTCAAGACCCTGGTGGAATGGCTTTGCTGCCCCTCTCTGTTCCTGTGCCACTGCAGAGATCTACAGCCAACCCCATAACTGAGGCTTCTGTCATAATCCTCCTACCACACATAGGATTCCTGTCTCTAAAACAGAGCAGGGATGAGATTAGCATCTTCTCCTTCTCTTGCTGTGCCAGTTTTTGACAGACAGAGGGGTGGGGGAGTAGAAAATGGGGTAAAGATAGAGCTGTGTGTTTTGATAGGAATTGTCATTACCCTGATAGCAGTGAGGTTATGTGGGGACATAGTGGCTCTGACTCGCTGCAAGCCACTGGCTGGAAGAAATGGTGGCAGAGGAGCTCAGCACGGCGTGAAGGGGCTTTACCTTACCACAGACCTTGGAGTGCATGAGGATAACAAACCTCTGCCTCTGCTGGCACCATAAACATGTTATGCACAAACCCCTAGAGACTCAGGTCACATGATTCATCCTACTGAATCCCACAGCCCACAGGATCAGGCAGAAACTTTAAGCCTGTTTAATGTATCATTCAGGAATGAATCAGGTCACTTTTACTTTTCTTTTAGAAGACACATGTTTTCATTATATATGCTCCAAGTAGAGGCTAAAGACCCAGAAACTATGGCTATGGAGTTTTGGCGTTCCCTCTCATCAGTTTGGTTAATTGCTCGTTTCATTTACTAGCTGGGTTTTAACTTTCCTATGGATCACTTGGCTCTTGAAATTCCGTAAGTACTGAAAGTCAGCAAATTTTGGGAAGTGTTCTCTGGAGGAAAGTCCTGGAACTCTTACAACAGGCATAATTTTCATTTGTGCAGGTTTAGTGCTCTCACAGAATAAATAAGCATTAACTATCCCACAACTGCGCCAAAATGCAGTTGGTTTGTAGCCTGCTGTGTGCTGCACTAGAAGCCTGAGCATTTTACCTTGCGGGATAAATGCTTCTATGAACAGAAATTGTGATCATTGCTTAGGAGATACTTTCCAGATGAAACCTCACTCAAAAATAGCTATGCCTGGATTCAATACCTGTAATACCAATGCAGTGGTATTTGCATTTAAACACTGACTTCAGTGTGAGGGAACTCACATGGGAGAAAGGTGTATTTTTAACTAACCCTTCTAGCCACTGGGTGCCACTAGTGACTTGTTGGGTTGAGGGAAGAGCAGCTATCCTGAAACTTTAGGGGAACAACTCACACATAAATCCCCACAATACATTAATACATTGGAAGTTGACCTTCAACTTACTCAATTTACTTAAAAAGCATCCACCCTGCATGTATCTGATTTCCCTCTGTTCTAATTCCTAGTGGCTGTATTTCAGTGCCAGGGTATCATTCAGGGTACTGGGTTAGAGGCTGTGTAACCAGCTCTTGGAAAGCCTGATGAAGCAAGCAAGGCACTCAAGCTTATTCTTACGTTTATGACAACTGAGCAGAGCCTTTGCAATCAGTGAAACTGCTCACGTGCTTACAGACAAGCACATATTTGACTGGATTAGTGTGTGAAGAGACTGGAACTGAAGGCATGGTCAGCAAAGAAGCCCAGTGAGCTACTGCTTTTGCTGCTGGTTATCTTCCCCAAATTCATCCTTTGCAATGCAGATGCAATTCCAGACCCTCACACTGGATACATCTAATGACTATTATTAATTCTTAGCAGGGATCAGGCCCCTGGGTTTAATGGTCTGCTTTTCACCTCTTTAACCCTCATCCCATCCCGCTTTTCATTTCAAAGTTATTTTGCCTGCCTCCCCCTCCTCCATTCTTATTGTTCTAATGTTCCCTGCCACAATTTCTCCAAAGCCAGGATGGCAAGGTTGTTCATCTGCAACAGTCCATTTCCACAAACAGGCACATACAGGTGGAAATACGTACATGAGTTTATTCTACACCTGAAAACATACAGGGCAAAAGAAACCTCCAGAGTCTACTTGAACACTATACCTACAGAGAGATCGCCACTGTTTTATTATCTGATTTAAACCAGAGTGATACAAATTCTGTGGAGGGACAAGTCTTAAAGAGCCAGTAATTTGCACCTGTGCATGAAACCCCTATAAACCAGGTTGAAATAGAAACTGGGCCCTCAAATAAGAAATCTAAAAGAGGAACAGGTTTCTGGGGGCAATGAGCTACTGTGTGTCAGCTACCACAGGGCAACAGCCTGGTTGCAAATGCCCTAAGCCAGTGGTACCTGCAGTGAACGTACCCCTTGTCTGTGCCTGTCCTGCTTCTCACATCTCCAGTGGAAGAGCAGGCACACAAGCACTGTATTGCACTGGCTGATGTGCTGTAGATCCTTATTGTGTATCTCACAATAAGGGTGCCCACAGACCCCAGTTCACCTTCTTTCTTTCCTCCAGTTCCAGGGCTATCCAAAGTGCACCGATAGCTCTGCTCACCCTCCCTGTGGCCTCCCTCCCCTCACTGCTGCTGCTCCAGCCTCAGGGGCTGGCTGCTCCCACGCTCCCATTTGTATGTCACTCACGCGTCTCTCCCCACTTAGAGCTGTCTTCTGCTTCCTGCTGCCAAGAACTGTCTCTATTTGAGACTCCATTTCAAACCCATGATTACCAGGAGCCTTTCTCTCCTCTCCTCTCCTCTCATCTCATCTCTCTTCAGCTCTTTCTTACTCTTCGCTTCTTCGTCTGCATTTTATTTTGTTCTGCGAGCGCATGCTCTGGGGCAGGGAAGCCCCACGCTCACTGTGTTGCATGAATGATGTGACAGCATGATCCTCACTGTGCAGAAGTGACCTGGGAAAAAAGGCACCTCGTCATCTGAAAGCAGAAAGGGCAGTGTTGTGATGAATTTTTAACTATTATCCCTGATTCCGTGGTTGGGAATACTCCCATGCCTACTTCCTGCCAGTAAGGCAGCCGTCTGGATCAAGAGTACGGGAGAAGAGGAGCAGAAGTGTCACACAGCTGCCTCAAGTCTCAGCTGATCCGCCCTCCTCTGCGCCACCTCTAGCACAGGCTGGGGACTGGGCTCGAAGCAGGTGGGTGTGTCAGGCTGCAGAGGAGCACATTGACGGGAAGCTGTGGGTGCAGACAGGCTGCACAACAGAGTAAAAATGTTCCAACCAGAGTTTCATTTTCCAGTAGCTGTACTGGGTCAATAGGGCCACGACACAGACGGGTAGTGTGCTTTGCTAAGGCCAAGTTCACGGACTGTGTTCAACTGCTCATACTCACTAGGACTTCCTCTTTAATTAATAAAGATTTTTCTCCTTCAGACATTTTAAAAATTACTCAGATGGTTCCTTCGAGCTGCAGGTTTCACACGAGAAAAGGGTTGCAAGAAATCACCATTTAATTAAATAAACATCTCTTTGAACGATGACCCTTCTCCAAAGTTGGAACCTCCTTGCCATCATTAGAGCCCCACATAAACTGTAGCAGTTAGCAGTCTGCTTCGGGATTACAGTGTTCGTAGCAAGAGAAATTGCTCCTGAGATCATTTAACCTCCCCGGGGAGATGACAGGAAGGAATTAATCTTCCACTGCTAATCCGCCCTGTGCTGCTGGATCAAAAATTGGCATCGATGGGGGTGCCTGCACAGGGGAGCCTGCGGTGGCATTTACCATCCGCGTGTGCTCCCTCCCACCTCCTCCTCCAGCGCGGCTGAGGAAACAGGGGGCAGCTATTTCAGGAAGTCTACGTAACGTACTATTAAACCGTTTGTGCTGGCTGCGAAGGAGATTTGGTTTCTGGCGTTCCCCTCCTGTCCTAGCTCTGTCAGCAAGGTGAACACTACAGAAGGGCTTTCACTTTAGCCCCAGGAATCAGTCTGCTCATTGCTTTTGTTGCTACTTGCCGTCTATTTTATTTTATGTCAATTTGGTTTATGTTATTATTGTTATTATTCTTATTATATTTGTTAGTGATTTATATGGATTATTCACCAGTGCCCAGGTACACCAGGTTTTTATTCCCCAGAGTGTTTGTAGGAAATAGAATGTGCTGGCATGACCCTCTGCCCATGAGAACCTTTGTGTCGAAAGCAATTCTGCATGGAATGGAAACCTCAATTGTTATGTGTTTTTTCTTTTCCTGGTGAGTAAATGGACCCAAGAAACAATTCAATATGTTTGTGAGCAATCTGCAAGCAGAGAAGGGGTTCAGGTTTACAGAGCTGAGGTGGGGCCAGTCCTGGAAGAGGGACAATTCTTGGGATACGGCACCCAGCTGCACAACGAGAATAGCAAATAGTGAATGCCCTTAGCAACTGGCTTGTGGAAAAAAAAATAATTTGCTAAAGAGCATCAGCACTAAGTCGCCTTGAAGAGTTGTAAATCACAAGGCTGTACAAAGGGAAACCTGCTCCCACATAGTCTGTAAGCAGAGACAGACTATTACAATGGATTCAACTATTCCTAGCTAATAAGAACTTAATAGGAGTTCAGAAAAGGCTAGGCTCATCTAAATCAAAGACCAAGCTCCTGCTGATGTTGTAGAAGCAGGATGGGACCCAGTGGGCAGATTTTTCACAGTAGAAGACAACAGCTTGTTTCCTTCTCCACAGCATTCAGGTTTTCAACCCAGGACCAGCTACCCCTGTCAGACCTTGTGCACCCACATCTCCAGCCTCAGCAGGCAGCAGGACCAAGGGGACTCAGCAGGATGCCTAGCTCAGGCCCTGGCACAGAAAATGCTGTGGACAGGAAAGCCATGCCCAGTGCAAGACAAAGCTGCAGTGAGGGCTTTCAGGAAGAGTCTCACCAGCTGGATGAGAGGAGCGGCCCCTCAGGCTCTCAGGAAGGTTCTCACCAGCTGGGTGGTGTGGGAGCAAAGTCAGACCCTTCTATTGCTAAAATTAACCCTGACACGGGATCTTTTCTCCCCTGACTGATCCAAACACTTACAAAAGGCAGGTTTTCTTTTCACTAGCAGCACACCACCAAATGGGATTTGCAACAAGGAGGTGTGAGGGATAACAGCCCATCCCTCATACCCAACAGAGCCTGCAGGCTTCTTTTGCTGCTTTCAAGTTTCCTGTGCATTAATCCCCACAATAACACACGATTACCAGAAAAACCTTAGGAAACAGGGGGCAGGGGGATATGGACACTTTTCAGAGAGAAAGGTATAAAAGGAAGCAAAAAACAATCACTGTGGAAAAACAGGTCGTTTGCTCTTCCATTTTTGTGTCAAATGGTGATTAGAAGAGAAAATGTTCTTTCTGTACCAGTCAGGAAAGGAAGAAACATGTTCCACTTCACTCTCAAAAAAAAAAAAAATCTAGTGAAATAAGAGTGATGCCATTTCTCTAACTCAGAGAAGCAAACCAGTCTCCAGGAGTCTGTGAAGGTTTGTGAAGGTGCCCTTGCAGTTATTGTTTTAAACACTGAAAAAAGCTTGTTTCCCAAACATGTAGGGTGGCACAGATGACTCAGTTCTTGGGTATCCCCAGCTACCCAAACCTGCCTTCAGTGTCTGTCACCTGCAGTTTTGGAAAGTTTTCTGAAGGTTTGGAGAATTTCTCTGAAGCTGCTACCCCATCTCTCTGAAGATGACAGAATCACTAGGTTGGAAGAGACCTTCAAGATGATTGACTCCAACCCAGCTCTAACACCTCAATTAAACCACGGCAATCTTTTTTTAAACACATCCAGGGATGGTGACTCCACCACCTCCCCAGGCAGACAATTCCAGTACTTGATCACTCTTTCCATAAAAAACTGTTTCCTAATATCCAACCTAAACTTCCCCTGGCACGGCTTGAGACTGTGTCGTCTCGTTCTGTCAGTTGCTGCCTGGAGAAAGAGACCAACCCCCAGCTGACCACAGCCACCTTTCAGGGAGTTGTAGAGAGTGCTAAGGTCACCTCTGAGTCTCCTTTTCTCCAGACTAAACAACCCCAGCTCCCTCAGTCGTTCTTCATATGGCTTGTGTTCCAAGCCCCTCACCAGCCTTGTTGCCTCCTCTGGATGTGGTCAAGTGTCTCAATGTCCTTCCTAAACTGAGGGGCCAGAACTGGACACAGCACTCAGTGTCCTTCCTAAACTGAGGGGCCAGAACTGGGCACAGCACTCAGTGTCCTTCCTAAACTGAGGGCCCAGAACTGAACACAGCACTCAGTGTCCTTCCTAAACTGAGGGGCCCAGAACTGGACACAGCACTCAAGTTGTGGCCTCACCAGTGCTGAGTACAGGGGAGAATGACCTCCCTGCTCCTGCTGGCCACACCACTGCTGATCCAGGCTAGGATGCTGTTGGCCTTCTTGGCCACCAGGGCACACTGCTGGCTCATGTTCAGCTGCTGTCACCAGTACCCCCAGGTCCCTTTCTGCCTGAGCACTGTCCAGCCACACCGTCCCCAGCCTATAGCATTGCAGGGGGTTATTGTGGCCAAAATGTAGGACTCAACACTTGGATTTATTAAGCTTCATCTTGTTGGACTCTGCCATCCATCCAACCGTTCCAGGCCTCTCTGCAGAGCCCTCCTACCTTCCAACAGATTGACACACGCTCCCAGCTTAGTGTTGTCTGCAGATTTACTAATGAAAGACTCAATACCCTCATCCATGTCGTCAATAAAAATATTGAACAGAACTGGCCCCAGCACAGACCACAGGGATGGCATTAAGCCTCAGCAGTGCTTGTCCTGGTATGTCTTGCTCTGGCTGTATCCTCCAGATGTTGGCACTGCGAAAAACCAAGGTTGCCTCCAAATAAATCTTTTGACTTCTCTGCTCCACAATAGGAAGCTACAGGTAGGAACTGGGCTTCAAATTTTGATGTTCAAAATTTTGATGTTCTTTACACAAATTTTGTTGTTCTTTATTTCTGGTCTGGGATCATGGGTTATTGTATTCTAGAACAAATAATAGTTCAGATGACACAAACACAGGTTTCAGCTCACATAACAAGTATATTTCTAGTTCATCTCTTTCCCTCAGCATGTCTGCATTCTGATGCCTTCTTTTTTGTTCAATGAGCATTTTCGTTTAAGCCAAAAATAATGTTTGGATGTGTTTAGGATAAACCTATTCTGCATTTTATTTCAAGGAGAGCACATTCATCTATGCCAAGGCAAATTCAAGCAGCCTGCTAATTCATGAGCTGGGGCAACAAGCTCTACAAAACTGGAGCATGTCACTGAATTGGTGGCATTGGGCACCGACTGGAGCTGCCTGGTCAATGTGCAGCAACTAATGGGGCAGAATTCACAAATGACCATGTCACCCCTGTGGACTTTGGCACCACAGTTCAGCAAGCCCCAGTGCCCAGCCATGGCCTGTATTAGTTTTGTGGGTGCTGATGACATGCACCAAGCACAATATGGTCTCATCTAATACCATCTCACACAAGGAGTCACTCAGGATAGTGGGTGTAAAAGTCCTTTATTCGACCTGGCCCTTTGACAGTGAATTCCTGTTCCCCATCTAACACAACATGGTTAAAAACAAACAAACAACCTAGCATAAAACATAAGCAGCTGCAGCAGAATATATATTTCATTTTTACATTAAAAACTACTTGCAGTGATAGATGACAGCATGGTACAATCCAGAAACCAGCTGCCTATATTACGCATTATATCAATATTTATTTTAATTCTAAAGAACCATAGTCTGGGGACTTTTACTAAAATAGACACTGCAAATGGTATCCTGGTGGATAATTCTTCATTCCAAAGTAACTTTACTTGGACATCTCTGAATTCTATTTGTCACTTGTTCTTCTCTCAGGTTTTCAGCATGCTGAAAAAAAAAGTGATAGAATAAAAATAGACCTAACAGTGTAACTGAGGTGAGAATAATCTTCCCTGGCAATAGAATGCAATTGGTCTCCAATTGTAATTACTGCCTTTCTCATGCTCTAACAATAGATCTGAAATGGTGTTTTGGGGATACAGGGCTTTCCTTCAGAGCCATTGCTGGGTGATTCCCTTTGTTGAGTGGCTGTGCTTCTTCCCTGCCCCCCTGAAACCTTTCCCAGTACCAGTGACAAGCTGCCTAAGCAAACACATACACGTGCAGCACGGTGTGACAGGCAGAAGGAATCACCTCAGCACCCAAGCTGAGCTGAGGCTCTGCCAGCACTGCCGATGGTGCAAACTCTGCTGGGAGCAAAGGGAGCCAGTGCTGGGCAGGGGGAGCAGCCAAAGCCCCTGTGCACAGGAGCTTGCACTGCCTCTGGAGTGACCTGGGGCAGCAGTTCCTTGAGGCCATTTCTTTTACAACAGACAGGGACTCAACATTCAGAAGCCTCAAAGACCATAAGTATGGACATTTTGCTGTATCACTAATCTACAAGATTTGTCTGCTGTTCTTTCCTTGCAGAGCCAGAGGTGAATAAGTGTAGAAAACACAATTCAGGAGTTATCAAAAAAGGAACATGGACAATTTTCGCTCCTTGAAAATGTGTTTATATTTTTGTGTCATCTTCAGTGCATAATTGCTCTTTCTGGTGGGCAGCATGACTAAAATGTAGCATTCATGTCTATTAGACATCGGAAAGAGCGAGCTATTTCTTTGGTGCAGCCCTGTTTATTTGCAAGCAATTGGTATGTAGAATGCAGGAGGAATCAAACAGGAGGAAACAATTTCTTTTCCTCCAGTTTCAACTTTGTTTCTGGAATCACTTTAATCCCAGAACTATTTCTCTGAGCATTTTCTCAGTCCTGCTACAAGTGGTGCTGTAATTGCTGCTTGCTTACTGACTTACCTGTCAGCTGTCCATGTGGTTTCCTTTACTTGTCAGACAAACAAGCATCCTCTTCTACTCATTTCCATAACTACTTATCTCAGTTGAATCAATCTCTTAACTGAAAGATGGTGGTTGCACACTTCATTTCCCATATAACTATTAGCCAGGTTAATGATGATATTTAAAATCCAGCATTTTGTTGAGGATATTCAAATCAATGATCATTCCTTTGTTATTGCTGTTACTGCAGTGATCCAGAATCACAGTATTATAAAATCACAGAATCACAAAATAGGTCGGGCTGGAAGGGACCACCACGAATTACCTGGTCCAACCTCCCTGCTCAAGCTCTGGGGAGCACATGGTACAGGATTGTGTCCAGATGGGTCTGGAGTATCTCCAGTGAGGGAGACTCCACACCTCTGGACAATCAGTTCCAGTGCTCAGTCACTCCACAAGAAAGAAATACTTCCTCATGTTCAGGTGGAACTTCCTGGCCATCAGTTTCTGTCCACTGCCTCTTGTCCCAGCACTGGGCACCAGGGAGCTGAGCCTTCTGAGCCCTCCCTGCAGACACTGACACACAGGAATGAGATCCCCTTTTAGATATCTCAAGGCTGAACAGGCCCAGCTCCCTCAGCCTTTCCTCACTGAGATGCTCCAGTCCCTCCATCATCCTTGTCATTCTCTGCTGGACCCTCTCCAGGAGCTCCATGTCTCTCCTGTCCTGAGGAGCCCAGAACTGGAAACAGCACTCCAGGTGATCCTCACAGGGCTGAGAAGAGGGGCAGGATCACCTCCCTCAACCTGCTGGCAGTGCTCGTCCTAATGGACCCAAATTCTTCAGCCAAAATCCTTTTGGGACACAGTTTCAGAGGGAAGCAGCCACTGCCATTTGCTTTACGCAGTCTGTGCTCCCCTCTCATCTGCAGGACGACTCCTATGCACAGTACAGTGAAAACATCCTGCTGCTTGCTGAGGTCTGCACCCTTACACTGCCTCTTCACAGGGAGCCTGGGCAGGACGAGGATGTCATCTCCTTCCCCAGCACCAGAGGAGGCAGGACCTGCCAAGACAGGGGCTCCATTTCCAGGAGATCCCAAGTGCCTCTGTTGTAGGGTCTGACTCTGAGGCAGATGCCTGTGGTGGGACACAATTTTGTCTTCTGTAGCTTGCAGCAGGCCCAGAGCAAGCTCAGCCCTGCTACAAAAGCTTTCACCATCTTCAGACTGCTGGCTCCAGTAATGAGCATTTCTAAAAATCTTGAATTGAAAAGTTGTCTAATCTCCCAGCAAATCTAAGAAAACCAATTCCACCTCAAAAACAAGTTTACTAAAATGTTATGATGCTTTTATTATTGACATTAAACTGCAGCCAAATGTTACTGGGAGGTGCTCAGTGGTGACAAGGCTTTTTCTGCCCTTGCATTATTTAAAGGTTAAAAGTAGAAGGGTATATCACTTATGATATAGGACATTATATATATGTGTGTAAAGATAATGATCCTTCAAATAGTGAACCCTGAAAAGGGCTGCGTGGGTGTAGCCTAAGGAATGATATAAACATCAACCAATTATTTTTACATTTTCTCTTTCTTGGTGTAAGCTTCAGCAGCTGGGTCCCATATGAATATGTCATGACAGATGACAGTGATATGAGCAGATGGACCCCAAGGCAACCCACTATCCTGTCAAGGAGAGGGCAGAGCTGGGTCCCCTAAATATGCATAGGCTGTGTCACTGACAGCAATTTACTGTTGTGGTCAGGCGCCTGGAGTCTGTATTCTTCCCCAAGAAGCAGGTTTTAAAATATTTTTAGGCATGAATACCATTAAAGTTTGTCTTCAGTAAGAATCACTGGCATAGGAGAGCCCAATCTTCCACAACCTGGTGAAATTTCGCTCTTTTTTCTTAATCTGGTATTTAAAACAATGCTTAACTAAGCCCTGCCAGCTGCCTTACCTGCCTTACCTAGCAACATTAAGCTGAAAAGATAGGAAAAGAGGTTACTGGGGTGATTTGTAATAAATGTTTACATTTTATAATAGGCTTACACCTGTGTTTTGTCTGGCTGTGTCCATGTGGTTCAAAACACTGAAAACAGAGGCAAATGCACTGTTTCTTCTTTCAAAGGTGAGGTTTCCAGCATCAGAAGGGTGCAAAAGGAGAGGCCAAATCCATTGCCTCCATTAGGAGCTGTATAAACAAAGCAGCCACCCTGTGATGCTGACAACACACAGCCTGTTGCTCGAAAGGTTGGATCAGTTCCTCTTCTGGCTTGCACCACAAAAAAGGCATAGTGACTATCACAGACTGTGTTTGACAGTGCAAAGCAAGGGCTGAATCTTGTTCCTGGTGTCTCTATAATGTGAGGAATTCAAGAGCCTCATTTAAATATTAAATCCTTCTTTTTCCATACCCCATTTTCAGTCACTCTCTCCATTTCAAATACCTTCTCAGCTCTCAAGCAGGGACCAAAATATGGTATTTTGAAGGGATGCCAGTGATTCCTTATGGCAGGGATTCATATTAGGGGAAGCTGGTGTGCATACTGCTAAAATAAACTGTGCTCAATTGAGTAAAAGGGGGGATGTTAGTGCTAAGGTCATAGTTAAAGCCAGTCTGGATTTTGCAGCCAAAAGAGGAATCAAATCCCTCTGTATCAAACTTCCCTGGCTGAGTTTAATCTCCAAATTTTAGAGACTAGTTCTTACGTAAGGCTCAGAGAGGTTAACATTATTTTCTGGCATATAAACTCATTTTTTAATTATGTTCTTTTTCTTTCTCATTTATTTCTAAACAATTGTAAATACCAGACTTTACAGATGGAAGATCTGATGGCACCTCAAGGTTTCTGTTGTTTTGTACCTGGGGAATTTCAGGGACCACAAATCTTTCCTCCTGCTTTGGGTGGCAGGTCCAAATTATGCTAAGTTTAGCCAAAGGGAATGGTTGGGTTTGCCAGTAATGTGAGTTTAAAAGCCTTCCACCTCTTGCATTGCTCACCTGATAATAGCAACTACAGAGGTGGATTTTGAAGGTAACCAGGGAGTGAGATGTGTGGGATACGTGTGCTGTGCACATGATGTGACAAGCAAGTGACGGCCCTGGGTGTAAATGTTTAAGCCCCACTAAGCCCCAAGTGCTCCAGTGCCTCTGCAGTAGAGGAGGAATGGACTAAGCCTGGCTCTGGGCCCTGAGGTTCTGCACCAGATCAGCAGCACTTGCAGCTGTCCTTGCAGAAGTCTCACCCACATCACCTTCTACTCTCCCGCTCTCAGCTCGTGCCAAAGGGGCTGCACCTTTGTGCTGGTGTGCGCCAGCCCTGACTGCCTCACAAAGCTGAGGCAAGAGCAAGGGGCTTCACCTGAGGGCTCACCCCATGGGGTTAAGGGCTGCTGGGCTTTTACCCCTCCAGGAACCCAGCCCTGCTCCTGCTCCCTCAGTCTCTCCCTGGCATACTGTTTATCTGCACCACAGGAATCTCAGCTGGCAGGGCAGAGGGGTGTAGGCAGCTGCAGCAATGGGATTGTGTAGGGCAGCATGGAAGGGGAAGGAAAGCTTACATGAAAGCTGTTCAGGGTAGAGGGGCTGCCCAGGCTTTGTCATCTCCTCTGTTTCTTCCTGCTTGAGTCCAGATTGACTACAGAGCCAGTTTTCTCACCTCTCCCTCCTCCTTGGAGCTTGTCAGTCCTGCAAACCCACAGAGAACATTACAGACAAGCCCCCACCTACACTTCAATATCTTTACCACCTCTTCTCATGATGCCCTCCTTACTGTCCCACACATATCCCCTTTCTCTTTTTCTTCTCCCTCACTGCCTTTATTTTTTTGTCTGTGCCCATAATACATCACCTCTCCAGTGATTCTGTACAAATGAACAGTGAAAGAGCTGACCAAAGAATCAGAAAACAGGAGAAAAGAGTTAATCTGGGCTCTAGGAACAGAGAATATAGAATGAACCCAGGATATGGTCTGGAAAAGGAGAGAGAGAGAAGGGGAGTCTGGTAAAGAGGTCATACAGAAAGCAAGGTGGTATGTGAAGATTTAGAGCTTTACAAGACATTAGGGGAGGAACAGAGATGAAAATACGTGAGCTACCCATGCCATCTGTCAATGTTTGCACAGAAATCCCACCAAACCAAAAATATTGTTTCCAATCCATTAAAATTGCTCGTGGCACATCCCACCAACAAAAACATTAGAAAACCATGAAGTCCCTAGCCAAGCCTTCACTAGGGTTTTGAAGCCCTTAACCGCAGTTTCACGTTCAGCATGTCACCCCACCAACTTCTAGAACCCACAGGCTTCCTCCCTCCCTTCCCACTAAGGTTTAGTTTTAACCTGAACCCTGCACGCAAACCTCTCCTGCCAAGAAAACAAAATTCAGCATCGTACTTCCTCAGTGCACCACCTAACTCACACCAGCACAAGGAGTAGGGGAGAACTTCTCCAAACCATAAAACTGTCCTACGATAGATTCCCACTTACAAACAAGCAAAACACATTTACACCATTCTTACATAGCTCCCTCCCACCAGCTGCTGAGAGCATACACCCTGAATTCCTGCTGCTTCTCAGGGCACCACCAATCCACACAATTGCTCCTCCTGCAAACCACACTGCACACTTTGAGTTTACGGTTACGCAGCTTGTGTGGGGATGGAGGGAGGAGGTGTGTGGGTTGTGGGTGGTGGATGTGGCTGATGTAACGTGGAGAAGGTGAAATCATGCTCACAGATAGCTGAAGGCTACACTAGCAATTTCATTGATTATTTCTATGGCTTTGGAAGTGCCTGGTGTAGGTAAGACTCTCTTTTTTTCTCTCTTTTCAGTATATTCTGTGAGAGGATGAAAGGAGTAAGGAGTAACCACTAAAACATAACAAAATAGTAAGCTTTCTTTCAAATTTGTTGTTTTGTTGACACATTAAGATCACAGCTTTTTGCTTTACTCTCCCACCGTGAATAAAAGTGCACTTCTGCATTGGCCAGGACATGGCCCTATAATCTCATGAAGATCTGGGCTGCTGCAGCATTGGGTAGGAGGAACAGATGGCCTGAGACAGTGCAGTCATTGGCTAAAAAACAGAACTCAACTGTATTTAGCAAATGTAGTAAACTATTCTAAAATGGATAATCTCACAATGAAGAAACAGTAGAAAAGATCTTGACATGCACCTGCACCCTCTGCTCACAGTTTTCACCATCTTCCAACATTACTCCACATGCATGTTTTAACATTTTTATCCATTCTTGGCTGACCAGAATTAAGTTGGAATTTTTCTAAATAGCTGCTGATTGCAAGTGAACCTACTTTTCCACACAGGCTGTAGCTAAGTGCCCAGAAATTAAGGCTTTTATAATCAGTGGCTTTTTCTGAAAGTGTCTCCCATGAGGCACCTGTCCAGTGCACTGGGCTTTGTCTTTAGAGTTCTTACAACATGGGGAGGGAGCAAGAGCAGCATTTTTCTCCTGATGTCAGTATCTGCAATGAGTATTGTAGTTGGTTTTAAACTAAACAAGTTTAAGTTTAGAACACAGCATTAAGTTAAGTTTAGAACACAGCATTCTGTGACTGCCGAGATCTGGATCCTCTTTGCACTTCTATAAAGAAGCAAATACAATATCTCACCATTTAGTAGGGTGCAGTCTTAAATGGTTGGCAACTAGAGTGGCAATGAGCAGAGTTTTTTCAGACAGAGAGAACAAAAATCCCTGTTGAAACCCAGCAGTCCTGCACTTTGCAGGATGGGCTGGCCAGGTGCTCTCCTCTGGCAGCCAGGTCGGTGCTTCCAGCCAGACACCGCCTTCAGAGGATGCTTCTCAGCAAATCACAAGGCTCTGGAAGAATCTCTTTGCTCATCAAATAAATGCTTGGCTTTTTCTGCCAGGGATTCCCCAAAAGATACCAGCTGTAATTATACTGGGTCCCCAGTTCAACTTACCTCATTTAACAGACATCATAAGTTTAAAAAAACTTTTAATATAATCATGGGCATGAACTTAGTCAAGCACAGATTAGAAATTACCTGCATGACAGCTGATTTGATGGCCTCTGGGAACCAATGTAAACTTTTCCAGCAATCCAGTGACTGGGACAGATTTCTGGGAGACTTTGGATCAGGCCAAAAAATTCTACATCTGCTCAGTGCTACTCACAAGGTGCCAAATATTGTGCTGGTATTATGAGGGCTGGATCATTAAGCACAGCACAGGAAGGGTCCACTGTTTTTAAGTTAGTGTTTGACCAGGCACCAGTGGCCAGACATGATGGTCATAGAGAAGTAGAATACGGAATAGCATTTGCCCCAGGTGACCGGCATGGTTGTTGGTGCAGAGACCACTGACTGATATAAAATAAAAAACAGAATATAAAATAAAATAAAATAA
>WAAE01004314.1:0-35200 GCA_013400495.1 Nicator chloris
TTTTTTGTGGAAGGGCAGAAGAACAAATGTCTTTATGTTCTATAAGATGCATGAACAGTGGGGTTCAGCACAGCAGTATTTTTCACCTGAAGAGTGAAAAGGTAAGTGTACTTACCACTGCAATTGTAAATTAGATTGGAATTATATCTATCTTACCTTAGGCATAAAAAAGAAACATGCTATAGAAGGAAAAAAATAGATCCCCTATTACTTCAGTCTCCTGCACCTGGGATCTCTTTCTTTAAGAATAAAGTTGGAAGTCACTTTGGAGGGAAGCCAGCTGTCTAGAATCCTTTGTCCAAAACCAAGTGTGGGCTCCTAACAAGTCATAACAGAAAAAGGCAAGATCCTTTCACTTTTTATAGTATCTTAAAAGCTCCTTTCTCCCTGCAGTTTCACAGAAACTTAAAAGACAAATTAAATCAATTGAGAACAGAAAAGTCATGCTTCATTTACAAACTCCAACTTAACTTATAGTCGTTACCATTGTACATAAGAAAAAAGTTCTTCTCATCTGAGAGCATGAGAAAACAGCAGCAGATAGTAAAAAGTGAATATAGAAAACAATAGAAAAACTGCCTTCAGCTCTTACATGTATTTGTTACTGTTGATGAAGTTTGATAATATAGAGAAATCTCTCATTACACTCCTGTAAGTTTTAAGAATGAGGTTAGTCTCACTTTACATGGACTATTCTATTAACTTGTGTTCAGAGCCTTGAAATCTTGTGGTCCCAAGAACACAGGGCTCTCTGCTCCCCATAGTTCATAAGTTAACCCTTTTTCCCCTAGGAATTGCAGGCAGATTGATATTACTACTTTGAAAACACTGATCATTCCAAGAAAGGAATCCTTAGCTGCAGCTGATAGATCACCAGAAAGAATACTCCAAAGGGAGTTAGACCATATGATTTCAAGGGCAAAGAAGAATAGGCCTTGGGAACAGTCTCTCCTAGACAGGAATGTGTGACACTGTCACCTTCCCAGCACCCTGCTCAACAGATACTTCCTCATTCACCCTCTACTGTAAAACAAACAGTGGCTTAAACACAGGCCTAGGAACCAGGGGTAAACAACACTGACTTCTTCAGACTCTGCACCAATTAGTGAAAGACTGATTAATTTGGACAAACTTTGTTTTTTAAAAATAGAAGAAAAACACAAATCAGGTTATATGTTTTTACAAATATCGCAGTACATAGTTGCTATCTGCACCTATTCATAATTCAAGAGACCCAAGTTAATGAAAGTGCCAGAAGCCTATGGAGACACCTACCTTTACATGGAGCTTTTAAGGCTTTTGAAAGCCTGTTTTGATTTAGTCTTAGTTTTCCATCTGTCACATTTGCAGCCTTCATGTGATGGGTAAAAAGTCTTGATATTTTTGTGTCACATCCTCATAACATAAAACATAAGAGTGACCCAGGGTACCCCCTTCCTTTGGTGACAGCTCTCCCCAGACGACCACAAAGTCCTGATTTTTGTGACATAGTTATTCCAGTGACACAGGCAGTCTAAGAGGAAATAAGTTTATATTCACACAGATATGTCACCTTGTGGCCTTAGCACTGCCTCTTTAGGACAGGGAAGGTTTCCAGCACACATCTTGCATTTCCTGGGCAAGTTAGTAATAAAAAGACAGATAAAACCTAAAGCATCTCTTCTTGGGCTTATAAATCAATGAGCTTTGTCCAGCTCTTGAGAGAATGGTAACTAGCAACCACAGCTGGAAGACAATTGCAAGCAAATGAAACTATGCACTGGCACTAAAAAAAGTTAGTGAAGTTTCTGGATATCAGAAGAGGGCAGCCCATGACCCCCTGTAATGGAGATGTTGTAGGTCTTGGTCTGGGGACGTGACTGCAACAGGCACAGCAGTCAAAGCTGAACATCACACCTCACACATCTTGAAGTCCAGCAAAACCTAGGACATCTTTCTCAATCTTTCTCACATCTTTCTCAATCTAGTGTTAAATTATCTCAGGGCAGGAAAAATGTTGAGACACGGTTCTTTAGAAAGTACAGAATGTTTTTTGGTTGAATATTGGTTCCATATTTGCACATTATTGTTCAGATTTTCTTTCTCAGAATATAAAGCCAAAGTATTTTTCTGACCCAATCCTGATCTAGGAGAAATATTGAACCTTGCTCAGAAGAATGTCATCTTTGAAACAAGCTTTAGCTTTAGATGTAGTCTGTCCAAACAGTTTAAAGAGTATTTTCCTCTAGGCAATATGTCAAAAGCTGGGTTGGAATAGACATATGGCTATACAGATGCCTAAAATTATTGAATATTTTAGGAGCCTGGTTCAATTTAGTTTTTGCAAATTATTTTGAGATGGAAAACTTCTGAACCTCAGAAAGAGAGTTGTATAGTGGTGTTACCTACAAATATGCAATAATACTCTTCTCTCCCAAAAATACAGTAACAGTAATTATTGCCATCACAAACCAAGTATTTTTCCTAACAATTACACATTGGCTGCCTGAGACAACGTTCCTTTCCTCTGTGCTCAGAATAAGGATTGAATTAAGACAGAAACCACTGTGGAAGACAGTAAATTTCCAACAAGAATGAGCAGAATGCATTATGGCATCCCTTTTGCAAGATGGAGGCCCCAGTCAACCACAGAGAGCTGTGAAAGTCACAGGGACTGTCCCACCACTCTGGCTAAATACTGGCATGAAAAAGAGTTCTGAAGAACAGCCCCAGCTATGAAAGGAGGAGTGAAGCATATTCAGGCTCTGCCACTGAGAGATGTCTTTGAACAGTGTGGTAGAAAGCAGGTTGTTCTGTGAGCAGATACCTCTGCTGGAACACCTGTGCACCCTCCTCCAAATCAGAGTGAACAGATGGACTGATTCAAAAGGACGACTGTGATAGCAAAAGGGTTTACTGCTAATTAAAACATTCACCTATATTTTAAAATCACACTATGAGATAGTTTTCCAATTTTAGGAAGATCAACAGTTCAGCATTGGCCTTTTCATTAATTAGACACTAACAATTAATTTAACCATCATTAAGGAATTTAGTAAACAAACCTCATGAATCATAATCTCACAAAGTAGCTAACCTTAGAAATGCTGAGTCATGAGAAGGTTATGGGGAAGTATCAAGTAGAAGAAATTAATCTCACTTCCATTTCCCTGTTTTTCTATTTTTACATTCTCCTTTTCCTGGATCATTGCCTTTAATCTGGGACCTTATTGATTGAATGCTATGCCTTGTACTCTCACAGAGAGATTAATGGCTAAAGCACTGCAGTGAACAGCATCAATTGTCTGTAATCAATGACTCAGCACTGCCACACGAATGGGGGAGACAGACTCATTTGTTGCCCATAGCACATCAATAACACATTTTACACAGCAAACCAAATTTGTTCTCCAACGAGAACCTTGTCATGTAACAATCCAGCCCACCTCCTACTTAGATTCACTGCTGAGGAGAACAGCCGCCTCTCCTCCACTAACATAATCCCCACATTTATTTACAGCAGTTAGGTTCTTGCTTACTTTACATCGACAGAGATTGTGGTGTTCCAGTTTTCATGGCAACATCACATGATCTACATAGTAAGAAATAAAGGAATGTATTTTGTAGAGTAATGGTTTCATGGTTTCACACTCTTACCATGATTTTATTAGGTTTTGTATTCATTCATGTAGTCTCTCATGTATTTGTTGTTACTAAATGCTAATGTTAAAATGGGAGTCTTGGCAATAACCCTTGAGAATAATAATTGGGTAGAAGCTAAAATAACATAGTCATTCAGAGTTCCCAAACTCTAAAGCAGGGAGTCTATGGTACTGGAATCATTAAAGAGGGTAGCAGTGGATCCCAGTCTGAGGCTGAACCTGCTGCTCTTTACAGGTAAGGGCCAGCTGTGAGACACCCGTCTCACTGCTGATCTACCAGCACCTGATTAGAGTATGGAAACTGGAGGCATAAAGGGGGCATGAAAGGAAAATGCAGGCCCAGCTTAAGCACTGCTAAGGTGTTGAGACGTGGACATGAGACAGGTTGGGATCTGAAATTGGGAAGTATTTCCACATTTCATGCTAGGGACACAGCCAAAGTCATAGCAAGCAACTACAGTGTAAGTCTGAAAAGGTCTTTGTGGAGTTATTCCCTGCTCACTGTGAGAATCAACTACACTTAAATCCTCCACAAAAAAATATTGGGTAGCTCATCACAGTGCCTAAATACCAGCTGTAGAGTTCTTCCTAGAATCTAATGAAACCCACCATTACTGTAAATTGCCTTTTGTTCTATCCTCAGAGATGAAGAACAATTAATTGCTGTCACATTTATAACTATGTCTGTGTTATTTATTCTCTTTTCTAGACAGCAATTCACCAAGCTGAGCTCATGCAAGTAGCACTTTGATAGGAAAACCAATGAGTTGCCTGATTAGGGGTTGGCTGCTGCAACTGGATGTGTTCACCTTTTGTTCTCATATGAAGGCAGGAGTGGAAAAGCTCAGCTCCTCCTTGGACCTCTGGGTGAAGGCAGATAGACAGAATATTAGTTCATAAGATGCTTTTACAGGACACGCTGGGAATCCAGATTTGCAATAAAACACACTCAGTTCCTGCAATCTGTGTCACATTTCCCTAGTACAATTTTTGGTTTGCTTTCCGTTAGCCTTTTCCAGTTTGTTTGTGTATTTCTTAAAGTATCATGTATAAAACTGGGTGAACAATTCAGGATTTCGTTTATCACAACAGAACAGGCCAAAATGGTTACCTCTCATCCTCTTGTTCATAATACTTCAGTAATGACTCCCAGAATGGCTTTCACATTTCAGCATTTTGCTTCATCGGCAACTTGCATTCATTTTCTAATTTGCGGTAGCCCACAGATACTCCTGCTGACTAAATTATTCCCATTTTCTATAAATAAATTGTATTTTCTTCTCTGACTATAGAAACTCATGCTTCTTTTGATTCCATTATATCTTCTTGATTTCATACCAGCTTGCCAGCGAGTGAAATAACTTTCAAATTTAGTTCTACCTCCCTCAGCCTGGATGTTGTACTGGAAACTTGGCAGATGACACTGACTCCATCAATTAAACTTTTTGGTTTTGCAAGCCCTTTCTAGAGAGCTTTTTGTTTTAATTTTTATTATATTATAGCAATTCTGCATACCAACTTTAAAATGTCTGTGGGTGAATAAAGGCCTTTCAGCTGATGGTTCTGCTCAACTGTAATCTTCCATTTTCTCCTTGTGTTTTGTTGCTTTAGTTCTCATGTGGCAGAGAAAATGTCCAAATTGGACTCCTCATGGTACAGAAACATATGAATTAAACCTTCAAGGCACATTAGTTTAACCTCCAGAATTAAAACACAAGCTAACAACTGTAAGTCATTTCACTCTTTCATTAATCCAAACCAAAGTAATCTTGTTGTGCATTCCAGCAATTTGGAATGATACACACTAGAACCAACATGGCAGGTCTCTGAAACATCAATGTTCCTATGGGGTATTGCTGAAAAATTGCTGAGATCAACAGATAAACTTATTTCCAAATCCAGGTAACATTTTCATTAAAGAGAGCACTCTAGAGCATACGTAGTGATATCAAAACGCATGTTTTTTCTTACAAGTGTTCCATTCATGCCATAAACGTGGTGGGAGAATGAAGGATAAAGAGCTTTCATCATCTTGCTTTCTATCAGGTGCATTTATTTCTCTGCTCTTACCATCTTTGTCTATGGATTCATACACTCTTTCCTTCTGTATTGACGTTTACGTGACTCCCTCCAAACCATTAAAAACCCACTAAAATATGAAATACTTGCAAGTCTAGACACGAACTCGTCACTTTTCTGTGTGTATCATATATATCAATCTTTAGGGCATGCACTTTATTGACATAACTTAAGGCTTATATATTAAGCCAATCATACATGCTCATTGAGTCCAGTGATTCACATCATGTAGGAACTGAACATCTTAAGCAACACATGTTCAATAAAAGCAAGCAGATGTTTGCAGTCTAAGCTTGCATTAACGGTGGTGGCATGGCAACATATCAAAGGCAAAATGCAGCACGGCAAGAACTTCCCACTGGAGTGTTAAGCACAGCTACATAACTTCATATCCACAACCAAGAGGATATCCCAAACCACCCTGGGTACATTGCCATACTTAAGGTAAGAAGTCATAGCTAACTGCTAATGCCTGAACTCCCCAGCTAAAGT
Source organism: Nicator chloris (assembly GCA_013400495.1). Lineage (NCBI taxonomy): Eukaryota > Metazoa > Chordata > Aves > Passeriformes > Pycnonotidae > Nicator > Nicator chloris. The sequence continues at coordinate 6,213 of WAAE01004314.1, forward strand.
TGGATGGAATTTCCCATGAAGGAGACAACTAAGATATGAACAGTATAGTAAAACAACTACTCATTTTACAGAATTAACACAGCAGGAACATTAATATTGTTTCATTCATAGTGAAATTGAATTTGTCCAAAAACATCCACCTCAGGAGGCCGGATCTGAGGTTTTACATGGAATTTTCCAGGCTAGGCAGCTACAAAACAGAAATGTTAGAAACTCAGCAGCAGGAGCACATGCATCACTGGAGGAGCACAGCAGACAAGTCCTGACACTTTCAAACTGATACCCCGAGCACTCTGCAATCCAGTGTGTCACCAAGCACAGCACTCTCAACCCATTGCAATGGCTGGATCTGTGCACAAGGGGTCAAAAATGGCCTTTCTTTCATAACACTGAATGTGAACATCATGAATGCTAAATGAAGCTGAACTTAATACAATATCTAATGAAAGCAACTGCTTTTTTTTAATATGTCATCTCCCTAAATCCAGCTTTCAGAGGACCAATACAAAAAATATCATTGAGTGAAACTACTAAAGAAACGAGATAGTGCAACTTAACTTCTACCCCCATTGGGGCCATAAATGGAAGATCTCCATTTGTTCAAGGAAAATCCTGAGTATTAACTGATTTACCTAAAAGCAAGTACCAGTTATTCCAGTCTCTGTGCACACAATCACATGAAAATAGTAGCTTCACTAAAAATTCAGCAGAGATTTTACATGCACATGAAATTGAACATGTGTTATAATCACAGATATAGATGGATGGAAACATGAATCTGGCTCATATAGGAAACATGAATCTGGCCTCGTACAGACTTTTAGACTCAAGTATATTTTGAAATACCTTGCTGAACATAAAATATCTTTAATGTGAAAAAAAAATATGGAATCGCACAAAATTTGTGATGACATACCCTTGTTTACTTCCTACACCCTCAAAACCTAGACTTAATATTTTTAATGAAAGGGGGAAAAAAATGTAAACAGCAGGGAAATACATTCAAAGCAGCTGGTAAACTCAGACCCTAACACAAGTTGCATATTTTTAATACCTTCCTCTTATGAGTCTCAAAGCAGCGTGTATTCCAAAGCTCTAACCCTGATAAATGGCTTTGAAACATAACTTGCAATTTACACGGAAAAAGTAGATTTGAAGGATAATCTTTCATTAATAAGAGTACTTCAGAGATAAGACAGGACTAGAGAATTTGTGGAGGCCTAATTTTCAGCCCAGTCATTTTCTCGACTTTTTGGAATGAATAAACACACAGAAAGATAGCATAAAAACTCCACATCTTCATCACAGACTTTTCATGCTTTACATTTCCCAATCCTTTTTAATTAAAATACTTGCATTTTTCCTGTCCTAAACAATTACATTACCCAACAGTGAATAAATATACAGATGTCACAGACTTCTAATCCAGAGCACAGTTTAATGTTCTCTCATCTAAAAAAAGCCATTCTTAAGCCATTCCTCAGCTTTACACTGTCCAGCTTTTTTCCTCCTTCACTTTCATGACTCTTAAGCACTTATGATCACAGGAGTTGTAATTAATGCAATGCTAGGCCAGAGGTTTCTCATGGGGAACACATCATCTCATTTTTAGGTTGTGGTTGCAGACTGCAATCATCATAACTGTATCCTGAAAGTGGCACACCAGAGCCAGGGGAGGCACTGCAGTATGAGGACAGCTGCTAGACTAGAAAGCCCAGCTCAGATTTGGAATAATATTTTTTACTTTAAATTCCAAATCATTTACCAAAGGCTGAAAGAAGAGAGGCAAGTTTTGAAAAAGGTTAAAAAAAAATTAGGCAACACACACATTTTGTGGATCACATGATCTCTGGAGAGCAGCATTAGGAAGATAAACTGGACAGACAGATAAAGATGCCTTTCTTACAATTCCTTATTCCTCTTCAAAGCAAATATTTTACTTCATGCAATACAGTGAATTCTACAGAAAAAGTGGTTTTGCCTTGCTCTCTAGACACCCTTGCTCTCTAGACACCCATCTCCATCTTGAGTTATTCTTAGAGCCATTGCTTAGAGGTCTTCAACTGCAGATGGCAATTTTCAATTAGGTATGTGCTTCAGGGGAAATAAGGAATTTACTAAGGTCACTTAAGGGCAATGAAATCACACACGCCATATAAAATGCTTACACTACAAAATGATAGCATAATGGAATGGTAAAGCCTTTAACAAAATCGTAAAGGGAACAGGCAACTAGTACAGCATGTTCTTTTATTATTTCAAGCTCTCCAGTTACACCTTTGAAAAGTTAGGGGTTTTTTTTAATTGTATTGAATATGTGTAAAGATATCGGGAAAAAACATGATGTAGCAAACTGCCTCCTGAAAATGTGTAAGAGCACTCAGCTTTAAATTATATGCAAATCATAAAATGAAAACAAAAATGAGGTGATGGATGCAGGTCAACCAAGCCAACAAAAAAACTGCCCTAACTTTGTCTTTAGGATGAGCAGATTATTAAATGTGGAAAAACATCAAAGACATTTAGCATGTTCTTTCATTTCCAAACAAAAATTTTATGATACTATATGCTAACTACATAAAGCACTTTCTGATTTTAAAGTGACAAATTAATAACAGTTCTCATTAATTAACCCATCAGTAACACAACAGGAAGGCAGAAGATAATTTTGGTTTGCTATCAATACTATCAAGTCCAAGTATTTCTGCTTTCCTTCCGTCTTGTCTCAGTTACACAACTGAAGCTGGCACCACAGGTGTATGCACAGACAATGTGCTCACTGCCTTCACCTGGGTTCAACACGTTCCTCCTCAAAATACAACACAACACCATTACTGCACTCTGAATACTGTTCTGCCATTAAAATTGACACGAAGGAATTCTTGAATGAATGAAAAAAAATCTTTAAACAGGGTCAGAATGCCTTTAGCTCCTTCTTTAATCAGTGAATAAAACTCATCACCTATTAACACGGGTTAGAGACTCAAGCCTAGGGTAGCAGACTGATTTGCAGGAGTTTAGGCCAGAGAATGGTCATCCAGTCATAGTCACTGGATTTTCTTGTGATTTTAGATAAAGCACAAGGTATATCCCATATTTTAAATGGGATAAAAATATTTTAAATTTTATTTACTTTGAAATTCTTTTCTCACTGTAAACAAGGACAAAATTTCCCTGGTATGTATCTCCCAGCCACCAGTTCTGGTTTGAAAAGAATTTGGTTTTTGTGCATCCAGGTTAATGGAAACTTGGGTGACACTAGAGGCACAGCACCAAGCTGAGGTAAAACCCCGCAGCAGACACTGGGTTTAGGCAGGTCCCCCTGATGCTGCAAGCTCTGAAGCCACATCATTACACATCTCCTGAGGGCGGGAGAGGCAGGCACTGCGTCTGAAAGGAGTGAGAACCAACTCCTCCCCTTGTGTCCCATGAAAGGGTCACACCCACAAAGCTCACCAAGGGGCAGGCAGGCTGCAGCCTGGGCCAGCCCGGCCACACGGGTGGCTGCTCAGACCCTGGGACACAGCAAGCTCATGTCAACCCAGAATACACTGTACAGACTTGGAACCACGTTTCTACCTTGCTCGGCACTGGGAAACCAAGAGACCATTAATGATTGCAACATAGCTAGACAAACAGATGGGGGCAATGCAATTTGCTGCAGAGACTTGAAAAAGGTGATTTAAGAGCATGTTTCCCTGGAGTCTTCTCTTGCACTTAAATTTACACTTTACTAACAGCCCTGTCAAAAGTCCTTCCTCTGTACTCCTTTTCAATTCAAAACAATAAAGATATTCCACAAAACCACCAGGATGAGACAGTGTGACAAGTGAAATCTATGGTTCTGGTCCACCAGCCTTGCTTTCTTTGCTGTGGTAGCTTCCACCACAACCAAAGATGATTCATCACAATGAACCCATTAGCTTCAGCCTTGAAATAGGTATTTAGGAACTTGCTATGTACTTTGTGGTGTTGAAGCTCCTGTAAAATCTGTACTGAAACTACTACAGATGTCCTGTGTCATTCCCATTAAAACCTCACTCAACATTCAAAGTCAGGAGTTAACAAAAATCTTACACAGAAATGAATGAGAATCTCTATGAACACAAGTGACTTTTAATTCTTTCTTTACTCTGAATTAATTTTAACCAGGTAATATCATATTACTAATCTGAGACATTAATTCATAAAAGTTCAAGCTATTTAGAAAGAAGAGGGCTTTAAATAATAATCTTTTACTTTCCCACTTTAATTGCTAGGAAAGATGTAGCTACATGTCCCATGATGAGTCCATTCACATGCCTGTGAACACATAAATATGAATAACCGTAAAAATAAGAGGACAGTGATCCCATATCTATCAATCTCTAATGTCAAAAAACAAAAATCATTCGAAAAATGCACTCTACCTGTTTCTGACTAGTTCTCTGCAACTTTTTTTTCCTTAGAAGGTACTCCAAGAGATCAACTTGGAAAATATCAAAATATTTTTCCATTCCTATGTTTTTCACCATAATGGCAGAAAACTTAAATAAAGTTCCACAATGAACATGCTGCTACTTAACAGCACCTGTCCTGACAGACTGCATACCAGTATTCTTACAGCTAGAGACCTATTTGAATTTTGTTTCCAACTTTATTTTTCATTATGTCGTGACTAAAATCTTCAGGGAAAAATTTCTCCATCTTTGTGAGGATTTTACTGAAAGCCTGATTAAAAATGTTATCATACTGTGCAAATACTTCCTAAGAAATACAAATCCTTGTTTTGAACTGGGTAATCCCTATTGCAGTAGAACCTGTTTAGCTTACATTTCCTATAACAGTACCTGAAGTTTATTTTTTAACTCACTGCAAAATCTTTATTGCTACAGGAACTCCCTGTATTGTAACAGGCACATTCCAGCTATGCTGATTTAGCTGCATTCACATACATCCGAATAAAATACACCAGAACCCCAGACATGCTAAAGGAGTGCACCTTTTGCAAAACGTACATTTTAAGACTAAAAAAAGGCAAATAACAAACATGTCAAGAACTTCTTTTCCCAGATATACTAGGATGATAACACCGTGGATTTGCAGCGCTTCAGCCAACTGACCAAAGCACCTCAGCTTTATTTCCAGTCTCAGCTCACATCCGTGTTCCATCAGAGCTAAGAAAGTTTGAGAATCTCTGCAGCAAAGCGAAGGTGCATCCGACTTAGGAGCACATGGAATGTCAGATAAGTTACGGGAGTTGCTCCGCAGCCCCCACGGAACTCACAAGCCGTTTTAGAGGGAACGGCATTTGGGAGGACAGAGCTCGCTCCGACCCTCTCCGCACCCCGACTCCGCCACCCCCCAGCTGCGAGGATCCTCCTGACATACCTGCTTCTCCATTTTTCCCGCTGACAGTTTTTTTCTCCTTTCCCGAAGCCGAAGCAGAGGGGGCCGCTCCCTCCCTGCCGGGCGCGGCGCTGCGGTGCGGCCGCCGGGGGCTGCGCTCGGTGCGCTCCGCTCCGCTCCGCTCCGGTCCTGCCCCACCCGCCGCCGAGCGCGCTCGCCCGCGCCCCTCTGCAGGCACAGACGGCCCTGCCGAGCTCCTTTAGGTGGAACAGGTTTCCTTATATAGGTAAACACAAATTGCATTCCTGGTGACAGAGGCTAACTGGAAGTAAGCTTAATTTAGTTAACTCCACAGATACCAAACGGGTCCGAGTGCCTGAAGTTTGCTTAGCACACCGTGGTGAAGCGTCTTCAGATGGGAGAAGAGTTTCCTTGCAGTAGTTTAGCACCTATGAAGTTATTCCAGTGTTTAAAGCCATAGCAATACTGAGTAGTATGTTTGCATTACCTTAAACATTTGCCGATTTTACAGAACATTGAGCCTGCCTTTTCATCCTGAGAAAGTGGAGGTGACAAAGGTATGTGTATGTACTACAAGGTGACAAAGGTTTGTGCACACATCTTCTAAAAATGTTAAAATAATTCCCACAATATTGAAGTTTCTGTAGAAACACTATCATATATCAAGTGTTATGTGACAAGGTTAGAAAATGAGGATTGCATTACTGATATCAATGGAGAGATGAAGGGTAAGAAAAGCTTGTTTTACTCTTTCCCAGTTCCTTTCCTATACAATGTAATAGTTAAGCATTTGGTGGCAGATCTGTCTTTGTCAGAGATGTGTGATTGCAATATATTAACAGACACACCCCTACCTAAACAGGGAAATAGAGATAGAGGAAGTGCCAAGAACATACCGAAGCTGCAATCTGCAGAGCAATGATGTGTGTTTCACATATTTTTTTCATTGCCTTGACTGCTCACTACTTGCTAACCATTTTCTGCAAATACAACTTGCTTGTCCAGAAGAACTTCAGCAGGCAATTAATTAATTAGTAACAGGGAAAATCATGCAATATGTGTTGCTTTATCATATTCAGGCAAGATTCACTGTTAGTTATGGCTTTTCTACAAGCTAAAACGCTGTTGATATGCAGGGGGAATTAGCAAAAAGCATGAGTATAGGGCAAAAAAGCAATAAAATATGATGGATGAACAGAAAAACATGAGTGAAAATGAGAAAATTTTCAAGATTTGATAAAATTATTAGAGGCTGACTTAAAAAAATACAATAAGCTCTAAAATATTTATATATTTTTTTCATTCTGTCCCCGGATATATTGTCTATAACTCAAAATGCACAAGAGACACAAAATTGGCTTCCTGGTGACTTATGGTGTGTTAGAAACAACAGTGTACCACCCAAAAGCTAGAAATTTTCATGATTCAGTGGACTACAGCATTTCTTTTTGCTGCCCAATATATGACTTGAAGATCATTAAATAATATACTGCACAGAAAAGCTATTCCTAATGTCCATTCCTAATGGTTTCAATACTTCTTTCATTATAATTTTCCTCTTTCCCTGAGGCATAAACATTCAGCCTCATGATACTGAAGGAGTTTGGCTTATAAATTGAGAAAAATGAAAAACAATACCAATAAAAGTTGTAAGACACTCAGTAAATACATCTAAAATAGTGTCTATACAGCATATAGGGAATCAGGAATATGTGGCCAGGGGCTTGGTATAATGATCTTCATTCAACTCTTTTGGGACTGAGAACTCACTTGTGGCTCCACTGTATAAGAGGGTCTTGGCCTTGCCAACCACTTGCTCCCATGACAAAGCATTTGCACTGCACTACACAGCCAAGTATTCCCTTACCACCAGTGATCTCATGACCAGTGCCTGAATGAGTATCAGTTTTTAAGCCAATTAAAATTCATCAGATTCCCAAAACTGCAACAACAAAGGAATTTTAAGAGGGCTACTAGGCTAATACTAGATTAGGTAGTAGATATTACTTCAAGTATGGCTGTCCTTAGGCTAGCACTTTTTCTGTTAGTCAACCCAGATCCCACAATAAACATCACACTCGTTTATCTAAAATACTCCCTCACCACTTCTTCTGTGCCCATGCACATGCTTTACTTACCCTAGTCTCAAGCTGAAAACTCAACTAACTTTCATACTCTACACCTGACAGACCCCTTTACCTCCTGACATACCTGTTTACCTCCATCTCTTTACCCAAATATCATATTGAGAATCAGCCAGGGGATCTAGGCTCTCACAGCCAGGCATGAAATGTCATGCTTTATTTGCTGGCCCCCAAGCTGTGATTTAGTTGGAGGGCTGGCAAAACCATGAAAAGTTTCTCTGAGTCCTGCATACACTACCTTTGTAAGAGAGAATCTCTTTGCTTAAAAAATACTTGTAGTAAAATAATCATTTATTCCTCAAACATAAATACGAATGATATTTATTTATATTTTTACTGCATGTCTCTGCTTAACCATCAATAGCAGCTAATCATCATAATAGACATCATAGTCAGATTCTTTTTTTATTTCTGAGTTCTTTATCTTTTTAAGAAAACTCTATATTATTCTCAAGCAATTCAGCTAATTCTTGAAGCTGAGATTAACCTGGACTTATTACCCCCATTTACTGTGCTGTCACACATACATATCTGCACGTAATGCTAAGACTAATGATGCTGAAACCCCCCTTTCCTTTTCTCCAGGAACAGGTCTAGTAGATTTGAGCTTGTATTCTGCATCAGAGGGTATAAGAAAAGATCTGAGCAGACCTCTAGAATATGTTTGGTTTAATGCTAGGAATTAAAAGATTCATTAGAAATTAATGCAATCGATGACAAAGAGTTATTTTCTTCACTACTGTGCTCCAAGATGCCCCCAGCAAAATCCCAGCATTAAATAGACACTCTCATTCAGTGTGTCATTAGCTTTGTTTCCTGTGCACAATCCATACAAACAGTTTGCTGGCGTTAGTTTTGTCCCTGCTGTTTAGATAGTAACTATTTGTAAGCCAAATGACCTTTGTCCAGCAGAGCCAAGAATCACAATCCTGGCAGAACCTTGGTTACAGATCAATGTGTTACTGCCTTTCTCTTTACTTCCATTTGCTTGCCTTACTAGGCATACTTGCTTTATCTCAAAAAGCAGTTTATAAGAAATACTTTCTCTTATGAAAAGACTGATGGATTTTCCCTCTCCCACTTCTGCCCATTTTTTAAATACACAGTCATGTCATTCTTTATGTTTTTGTACTAGAAATGGAAACCTAGTGTAAATTTTCATGGTGAATTTTGATTGACTGGAATAGGTGAGAGCAGTACACCAAGAAATGTATTTGAAGCAAATAATGTTAGTTTCTAATCATCTTGCCATGATTCCCTAAATATCTGCCTTCAACTTTTTCTCTGTTAAATGCTCAGGGTGAAACACAGCAGGTTTAGTCTCCTTTCACTGAATTCTTACTCAATAACAAGGTTTGCTTCTGAAGTTCTTTTTAGGCTGAAATTGTCCACACTTGAGTGGCTAAATAAATTGGCTCAATTTAGCCAGGTAAGTATAAAGCAACAGAGATGTCTCAGGTTTCAGTGCACAGCGCTATGGCTGCACATTTTCCAGAATCGAGCTGTTAATGCATTCTCAAAGTTCTAATTTATTCCATGCAATGGCAACACTTCACTTTGATACAGGCAAGATTTCATACCTCATCTTGGTATCTGCATCTTTACATCTTCAGTTTCCCTCAGAGATGTGCATCACCGACATCCCACAATGTATGTTCTGTTTTGTGGGCTGCAACAAGATCGTTCATTCAATAGTTTATTGTTTGTTCTCAGCTACATTACCCAGCCCTCAAATCAAGTAACGTGCTCAGCTAGAATGGCAGCAGTGAGTACCTAACAAATGAGATAGATTCAGTTCTAGCAGTCTTTGTTTCACATACAAGCCTCTTCAAATATATGCAGTATCATAGTGCATCTCTTTTTCTACATTAAATGGTTTTTAGCCTAAGAACCTAAACCCCTGAACACATTTCTGTGTACAAGTCCACAAGTGCTATTTCCTTACTGCCATTAAATAATTTATACATGCAGAATGCTAATATTGCATTTTAAGATGCTGTGGCAGTATACACAAATACACAGATACACTCAGACTTTTAGTTTAGAACTGGAAAAAACTATGAACAAAATGCCCTGGCCTTGAGTGCAGCTCTCCCCAAGCAAGCTAACTGCTGTAGAAACCCAGCTGAGTGGGTTTGTCTGGGATGGAGTTAACTTTCTTCTGAGCAGCCAGTATGGTTCTGTGTTTTGGCTTTGTGGCTGAAACTGTGTGGATAAAGTACTTTTGTTTGGCTGTTAAAGAGTGCTTGCACCATCTCAATGTGCAAAGTTGCCTTTTTTTCCCACACTGCCCTAGAGAGAAGGTCAGGAGTGGGCAAGGAAAGGGGAGTGGACACTACCAGTAACTACAGCTGACCCACACTGGCCAAACAGCTGTTTCATACCATGTAACAAAAATTTATTAAAACACAAAGTAGACTAAGTAGAAGGGAGGTGGCTTCCCGAGGTAACCATTGTTTGGAGACTGGCTGGGCATTGGTTTGCCTTGCAGTGTGGTGATTGTGTCACTTTGCTGTGCTTCCCACCACACTCATCTATTAACTGACTTTGTCTTGTTGAATTTTCTGACTTCCATTTTTGCTGTTTTCTTCCCATATTTCACTGGGTTGTGGATGGGAAAGTGAACTGTCCAGTCCAGAGGCTAACATCAGAGAAGTTTTGGAAATTTCTCTTTACTACTCATCAGTTATCTGCTTTTGCCTTGCAGAGGATACTTCAGAGGAGCTTGTGTAAATGCTTCCATCTCATTTCATGGAAAAGTAAAAATCTGTCATGCTACATTGCCATCTGCAGTGGCCCACTGAAGTAATTTGACTTCACCTTGAAATGCACTAGAGGCATCTAAATGACAATCACATATCTGAGAAACAGCTGAAGTTGTTGTCTCTCAGCCACAAGTTCCTTGATTATAACCATGTGCACCCAGGAACTTCAGGGAAAACCACAAGATTTCCAGGTCAGCAGGTACACTGTCCACAGACTTGGGCCTGAGCTATGTAGCTACAGACTATAATTTATATACTCAGCTAATAGAAGGCACAGGCATTTGCTTTTCTTCCAGCAAAGGCAAACTAAAAATTATTGTAAGAAGCTGCATTCATTCAATGTTCAGCCTGAAAATGAAAATAGTCAAAAAAGAAGAAACTAAAAGGTTAAGTTATTCAGAAGCAGTAACTCTCAACTGCACATACTGTGGGCAGCTGAGCATGTACCTTATCTGGGGAGCACTAGCTGTACGGATCAGTTAACTTTATGATACAACCCTTACTTTTTATTATTTCCTGATCTGGTGTTCAATTTTACAGCCTTAATGCAAGTACTTCGTTAATAAAGCATTACTTATAAAATTTGACCACATTACTTAACCTTTACACAGAAACAAAGATGTCAAAACAAGTTAAGGCCAATGACTAAAGGTATTATTTTTACCCTTGGGAAATGAATTGAGCTTTCTTCCTCATCAGTCTTTCAAAATGCATCACCAAATCAGTGCAACGCAACAAGTTGCTATCTTTACCCCTGTGCCATGTGTTCTTCAGGTTTCAGAAATACACTTACACCAAACAATAGCTTTATGATTTCATTAAATACATTTAAAACTCAAGGTTGTGGTATTAGATGAAGCTATTAGTGCACAATCCAGCAAAAAAAAAACTATTTGCTTCTGTAGAGCTTAAACACTATCTGGAAAAGTTAATGATGTAATTATAGTGTTGTTATTAATGAAGATTAGGGATGGATTTAAATGGCATTTGGAAAATAAACCAGACAATTAAACAGGCTTTCAGACTGTGTAAACTCTTTAGGGTCTGGGGAAAAATCTCTCAGAATACCTATACTAAGGAGGACATTTGGAAAACACTTAGTTCTTAGTGCCATAGAATTCCAGACAGCAGAAATTATCTTCATGTCAACATCAACACTGGGGATTGTAGGCTCTGTGATGCTTAATGCTGACCAGCTGTGCTTGAAGCTTTGTTTTAAAGTCCTCTCAAGATGTCTTTAGTTGCAGCACTTTCCATATTAAGCACACTTTGCTAATTATGCGGTAGTAGAAATATCATTAATGTTTGAACTGACATAACTGTCAGGTTAGTTAAATCACTAACACAATTTTACACAGAGAAGGATGATGCTGCAAATAAAAGAGTCATCGGCAGATGAATTTTTATATTTCACGCCATGTAATACTGCAGAAAATGGAAGACAGCATTTGTACTGGAAAATCCTAAATGAGCCCAGAGAGGTGTTCCAGAGCAGGAGTGGGCAGGACAGGCAATGCAGGACTGCGTGTTCCCTTGTGTGCCATGAGGGCAGCATCAAACTCACGGTTTGTTGACACACTTTCCCTAGCGCTTCTGGAGGACTCTCAGCTTGGCAACTGCATGAATTCACTTCACCTGACTACAAAGGTGAAGTACTGCAAATTGGAGCCCAGCCACCACAAGCTCTTCTGTGGTTTCTGGAAGAAAAATATTGCTGTTTCTCAGACCCTGAGTAAGTGGATCACCCGAAGTGCACCTCTCTTAACCCTTCAGAGGGGTGACCACACACATGGCTTAGAATGCCAGTTACATTCCCTAAATTGGGAGGTATGACTTCTGGCCAAAGAGCATGTAAAAATTAGTTACATGACTAAGAAAATATTGATTAAAATGGATAGTAGGCAGATTATTGTGACTCAAACAGCACTAGTTCTTGGTAGGACACAGGGACTAGTTTGATCCTAGTTTTAAACCGTCCATATCTTTAAGCCTAACTGTGTGCATAACATCAACACTTAGGGAAAGACAGTAATGGCCAGACAAAAATTTGCATTCTGGGAGATTGGAGTATTTCAAGGAAAGTGTGGATTTTTCTATTTACAGGTCTTTGTTATGTGGAAAACCTGAAACACTGGTTTCAGCAAGTTTTCTCATGGAGTTCCCAGATGAGGAAAAGGAAGGAAACCGTTCATCAGCACATAAGGAGAATTGTGTGTGTATTACAAAATCAAACAATTTAAATAAAAAGTCATCTGTCACAGTCACTATTTGTGGTAAACAGTGAAGTCTTTTGTTCCAAAACTTATTGAAAATAACTAGTTAAAATGCATTTTTAGATTTTGTGTCTAAACAAATTAAAATTAGACATAATGCTGGTATACAAAGAACACATTCAAAGAACTGTACTTAGGAGTAGGGAGGTAATAAATCATGTATACACATGACAGCTGAGGCCTCACTTAGGATATCCTTTGACCCTCTCACTGTGAAGATGAGAGAGCAGCAAAGATGAAGAACATTAAGAAAGCTGCAAGATATAAGGAACAAGATGGACAGGACATGTAATTTAAACAAAATATGGAACTTTTATAAAGTTTTTGAGAGAAACAAGATAAAAGAGAGAGACTTGATTGTGGTTGTTCAAGGAAAATGTTCACCTAGAACACAACAAATTTAGATTAGATGTGAGGACAAATCTCCAAATAAGAGTTATTCATCAATGGAAAACTCTGCCAAGAGAAACTTCTGGGATATCAGAAGAGGAAATACTTAAAGGGAGATTAGATAGTATACTCAAAATAGTGCAGCAGCTAAACCTGTAAAATATGCAAAAGACTGGAGTGGATAGCTTCTTTCAGCCTGTACTAACTTTTCAGCCTATACTTTGGAGTCTTTGTTTAGGACTTTACGTACAAAAATTCTTTTACAGTATTTGGCTTGTGAGAGTAGGAAAGATCCAGTTCTGCAAAGCCTTAAGCGTATTAAAATTCCCTAGCTATGCAAGAAGCCTCTCTGAACTCAGTTTATTTAAACTTAGTTCATATTATTATATACCATATAGAGTATTGGTCACTCTATATGATACATATTATTATGTATCATATAGAGTGACCAGAAACGCTCCCTAACTGTCTGAAAATTATTTTGACAGCAAGCAAAGGATTGCAGCCGAAGACCATCAGATAGGAAACAACAGAGGTAAATTTTCATCTACTCTAAAGGAAATATGTCTCCTTCCATTGCCTCCTGCTGCCCAAGGCGTGCTGCTGAGTGACACCTGGAGCTCCTTAAACTGGAGCTTTCTTCCCAAGGATTTTATTACTTTTACGCATTAAACACTCTTCTGATGTAAATTTAAATGTTGCTAAATAGCAAGCTCAGGAGATCCACAGGAAAGAAAAGGGTGAGGCTTTATCATGCCAGACCACTCCACCATTATTCTGCTCTTTTGGCCCTGCCACACAGCATCTACACTGCCAGTCACAAACCCAAGGCAAAGGGAAACCATTGCCCAGCCAAGCTACTTGCTCTCTCAAGCAGCATTTAACACTGGGTGTAGTATGCTGGGATGGGGAGAAATTAAGCTGAAGCTCACTCAAGACAGCTCACAGGTATGTGCGTTGCTCGTGGCACAACCATCGGCTCTGTGTACATGGAGGCCACCTTACCCTACAGCAGCACCTTCTGTAGTCAGATTCCTGTGATAGGAAACGTCGTCCCAGGTCCATAATACAGCTGCCTCCACTTCTGAGCCATGGGCTCCTGCTGTATTTGAAATCAGCACTTCCAGGGCTCGGTTTAGCTCAGCTATTTTAGGCATCTGCTTCAGGAATTACGCCCTCTAAGTGCCTGTTTTTCTCTGAGGACTCTAAAGTGAATATTGATTGTTGGCTAAGACAGTTTGTCAGCTGATTCTCACCTCTAGATATTTATTTTTCTGTAAAATTTGGCATAACCTTACTAACTATGGCAAGTAGTCAGACAGTAGAAAAGTAGCAGATCTGTCATTGGAGGAATAGAAGTAAATCATCAAATAACCTCTAACCAGTCATCTTCACTGCCAGGATCCCTGGAGACATTATGTGCAATAAAGAAAGTTTAGCTATTTGTTCTTTTAACTAAATATAATCACATATGTAAGTATTTGGTGTGTAAAAGCTGGCTGGTTATCTTACTTTTCAGCTTTTTAATATATTTTTTTGTTTAACTTTAGAGGAGTGCTGACTCTTCTAACTCTTTTTAGTAGAGAAAAGCAAAAAGCTAACTTTTTTTTCTTGACTTTTTCTTTTTCAAGGCTCCTCTGAAATATACTGCACTCTTTTCTAAGTAGGAAACTAACAGGTCCATAAATGTTGTTTCAGACCCATAGCTTGACCAATTCTAAAGGAATTAGAGCTGCATGAATAATTAAAAATAATTTCTCTCTTAAAAAATCTACAGACTATTGCACAAATATGTTGTTCCAATCCATGTTAATCACAGGCATGGGAATAAATGCTCAATTAATGGCAGATACAGAAAAAGGAGTTTAATTAAATCTACGTATTAAGAAACTTAGTCTGTGAGCTGATCTATAGCTAGGAAAATGTAGTCACTGTCCTTGGGGTTCCATTATCCTGGCAACAACATCTACTTTTTTTTTCCTTTCCTATTTCCTCTATTGCTTAAAAACCTCTTGTTACTTAATCTTCCACTAATATTGAGGGTGTAATTGACGGAAGAAGTGGACCAAAGTGTTCAGCCCTTTATGGAAAATGTTGCAGTACATTTTTTTTATTAATTTGGAAATACTACCAGTTGTGTCTAAAAATTGAAGGTAGTACTATTTTGTTTTTGATACAGGAGTTTTGAGTTTAAAACAGTGTTAGAATGACAGCCTTCATGGAATCAAAAACCAATTTTGTTTACTTTGGGAGCTCATAGGTCAGGGAAAATGGGAGAGCTTAAAGAAGTATCTGCTTTTTATAGCCTAGAGATGCCAGAACAACTTAGAGTGCTTAGAAATCTCTGTGAGCAAAACCAAAATCTCTTTGAGAAGTGAAGGCAACTTTCATTCCCTGAAAATTTCGCTCCTCTTTGTTGGAATGTAAGCTTTCTGCACGTTTTGTCTCCAAACTTGATTGAAAAAAACCTGACAGGATCTGTTGGAACTTGAAACGTACACTCCAAAGAGAAGCATCAGAATTTACATGAAATATTTAAATACTGGTTTCATTTTGCACAAAAAATTATTCATTCCACTGTAGAAGTAATTAAATGTGCTTCTGTTAACACACTACAAAATGATAACACTTGTCCTTCTTTAAGAAGCCATGTTTCAATGGCCTCTCTCCTCCTGTTCAAAAGGCAGGTGCCTGAAGGTTACTTGCACTTTAAAAAAGGAAAAAATAATGTTACTCATTCTTCATGGTGTTGAAAGTCTGAAATAGGAAGGATACTAATAGGAGATACTATGACATTTTCATCTGTCATTCTTAGAAGAAGCTAAGTCTAGGTACTTAGACCAGTACCTATAGATTTATATATGAAACACTACTATTTGGGGTCATTCAATAATGAAGAAATGATACAGTGATATTGGAAACAAGGTATTTTAGAGCAGACAGGGAGTCGAAGATGTAGCTGTTTATCTTGATTGAGCGCTACTACTTATAACAATTTCATGAGGTTTGCAATATTAACAGTTATCTCAAGGGAAGTTCCAGTTCAGTTAAATCTGCTCCATGCGTGGCATTTTCTTCAATCATCCCAATCACCTTCCACTTCTTTACCTGAGCAACTGTATGTAGTGGCCATGTCCAACAAAATCCACAGCAGAATTCTAAAAATATTGGAAAGCAGAAATCAGCAGGAGAGTCACCCATTAACATTTGAAAATGTGAACTTGTATCAGGATTATTCAAAAAATTATACTTCGGTTTGTGTTGAGACCACAAGAAAACTTTGCACCATACTGTGCTCTCTACCAGGTCTAGAACATCTCCCACACTTCCAAAAAGCGATTCCCAACACCCTTCTCCTCTTCAGTCCTTTTCCCAATACAAGGAGTATGTAGCTTTCTCCTGAGCAGCTTCAGTACAACAGCCCAAACGGTTTCAGAACTGATGTGCTCGCTCATCAGCTGGAGCTGCCGTTTGTCTGCGTGGGTGGGGATGTGTATATAGGCTCAAGATTCTTATTGATCCTGGGTAGAAAGGCAGCTCCTTAGCCTTACATTTTTATGTATCTGCAACATATTTCTGGTTTGCCAGCAACAGGAACAACCAGTCTCCCACTACTGCTGGGTGGGAGTGCTGGTAGACGGGGTGACCCCAGCTGTTTGTTGAGAGGCTGCTGATACTGCTGGCATCAGCTTCACCTCTGCAGGGTTCAGCTGGGACACATATGATACATTATGGCTTCCTGTAGAACCTAAAGGAAACGTGTCTAAAATGAAAAAAATAGCAGGGGAGCACTTTTTTTTTGCTATCTACAGCATATGAAGAGCAGCAGCAATGGGGAAATTCTGCACTGGAGCAACAGGTTGAACAATGGCTTTTTTTGAAAGTTATATGGATTAACCTGAAAATGCTTTCCAATATTCATCTTACTTACATATTAAACAGTTCCTTGGTTCAAACCACCTCGTAATATTTGCTCCCAAGCTATGGAAGTAACAGATTATTAAGCTCAAGGACTGTTCAGACTCAAGGCTTATCCCTGGACAATGCCTTCTGGAAAGCTGGGAAAAGGCAGAACTTTCTCTGCTTTCAGACAATGGTGCTGCTAACATGCAGGAAATAGAAGAGTGTTACAGTGTTTTGTAGTTACTCATGTAAAGAAGACAGCTTTTGAGATGTCATTCCCCTGTTAAAACCCAGGGGATACAGTTCAGATGGTAAACTGGGATATCTCTATAATCTTCCACAGTGTACGTTTCCTTGAGGTCCACTTGTTCCTGCAGTAGGCTGTGCATATATTTACAAACTGTGGGTCTGATTTTTCTTTTTTTCTTTCCTGGAAGTATGAGATAGATTATAGATGTGACAGGCCAGCTCATTAGCATGACAGCAAAGGTGCCCCAGTGTGTATGATACTACAGTTTTAAGACATGGGTGACAGTAAGGTAGTGGTAAATAGATAACAAAGCTAATAATGTTCTGCTTCCCTTTATTTTGGACAGTGAAAACTTTAGAGTTAGAAATTTCTCTTTTCTTTTTTTCTTCTTTCTGGTTTCTGTGGTATGAAGTATGCGCCCCTTGGAATTCTTCTTCAGAAACATGTCAGCTTGAGGTTTCTTCTATTTCCAGCAAACAAGAAGATAATTGAAACCCTTCCTGAGTTACAGCTATGTTTCCTGCTGGAGAGACTGACAGATCCAGCAAAGCAGAGAGAACACTGAAATGCAAAAGAACATTTGCTGTGTTATTCCCTCCATACTTTTAACATATACAGCAATTCCCTGGATCAGACTACAGGTTCTAAGAGGCAAATGGCAAGAGAGGCCTGAAAAACAGACAGGAGCAGGAACTTTATTTTTCTGCAGCCTGTGAAAGTGCCAAACCCATCAGTCCACAATGCAGCACACCAGCCTGGCTGCTGAGGGGCAATGCAGATCCAGTGGTCATTCACCACCCGGTTTCTCTGCTGAAAGCCATTACAGCTACCTGCCAGTTGTGGCAGAGGGCTTGTTTGTGCCAGGAACACCTGCCTGGGATGAGCAGTGTGGTTATCCCCACTGTGGGGATTGCCTGGCTTTCCAGCTGCTTCTCTGAGAATCTGGGGTCTTCTCTTCTTAGTGCCTTTGTGATGGGACCTTAATTTCCCCTTGTATCTGCACCCATAGACCAGGTGAATACAATGTAAAGCCCACCTGAGAGACATGGCAGCTACAGGAATCTGATATGATCACAGGGTATAGTAGTTTTTTTTGGTATGTGATAGGGCACTCAGACTGCACTGGTACCAGCTAGCTGGGCTGGATTTTGTTTCTTCATCGCAAATGGAAATGTTTCTATTTCTCAGAAACAAAAAAAAATTCCACGAAAAAAATATTGGAAAGTGTTTTCCAGACTCCAGATGGACTCTTCTATAAAAAAAGGAAAAAGCCAGCTGCTGGGTAGGGAATACAGAGCTGTCAGATCTGTATCCATGTAATGCCCATTGCACATTCCTCTGAAATGGAATCTGTTGGCAAGCAGAAGCACAAATTTGCTGCCCCTTAGGGTGTCCAGCAGGCAGCAGGGCAACCAGAACAGCACTGCTGTGCTGAACAGGAGTGGAACTCTGTGGTAGTTGGCATGTTATGGTTGAGCTCAGTGAAGAGCTTCCACAGACTGCCCTCGGATGTAGGATGCATCTCCTATGTGATTGGACACCCACATTTTTAAAAGGTTGGATATGTAAACTTTAACCCTACACAAATTATGAAAATTCTACCTTTGAGTTCTTTACCAAATTCATGCACAGGCAATTCTAAATTCAGGTAAGATTTCTCTATGATTGCAACATCCAAAATAGTGATCACTGTATCTTACATGATGATAAAAGTGCACTTATTTTTCCCCATTTTCATATTGAAAAAGAAAGATCATCTGAGCATCAGATTGTTTCTTTCTTACACTGGAATTTAATCCATATTGAGCTTTTTGCAAAATTATTCAAGATCTTGTAATGCTTCTTTTAAGTTTACCCTGGAGAAATTCTCATGAAATAAAGACAAGGGAAAAGAATATTGCCAAATTACTTTGATATTTTTACAATAATAAAGACTGGATTGTGCTATGAGCTAGGAAGAAAAGAGATGTAGCTTTCACAGTCTCAGACTAAACACTGAGTCCATCTTTTTGGCTTCTGTTTAAAAACTCTGATTTGAAGAGAAAGATGGAAAAAAAAGATTTCATAACTTAACAGACTAGTGTAAAAACAGATATTGCCTTTTGATTACTAATATAGCACTTGAATTTCCTAAATGTATGTTCTTTTTAGCATAAGTTGTGCTACTAAATGCATAGCCTAATGTGTAGGGATGTGAGTGTATAATACACTAGGAGCAAAATTGAAAACATATAAAGTAAAAGAGGGAGGCAGGCCTGCACATAATTTATATCCTCAAAGTGTATTCCAAGTTTTTTGCTTGTTTGTTTGTTTGGTTTGTTGTTGTTTTGGTTTTGGGGGATTTTTTTGGGGCGGTGGTTCCCCATAAAATAGAAGGGGTAAGAGAATGGCAAATGTTCTTTACATTTTCTTCCAAAAATAAGAAAATAGTTGGAGCTTTTCCTGACTGTAATGAAGCAAGTTATTGGGTGGTGGAAGTAGAGAAGGAAAGCATCAGCTGTTTTTAGGAAACTTATTGCTCTGTGTTCAGGCAGTGTCTGAACACTTATGAAGCCACTTCCTGGCAGGACACATTTAGACAGGAAAAGCTCAGTGGGAACCATCCAGTCACTAAAAGGACAGTTATATCTGTCCATAGCAGAAGCAAGCATAGCTTTGCATGATGTGCAAGTGCAGAAACATAATTCCTGTATTTTAGGGTTACAGGTCAGTAATTATGGACATCATTAGAGTGAGCTGAGAGATGAAACAGTCCTTGGCACCAGCAAATGCAATCTTAGAACTAGGATTTAATTCTCATGATTGGTCTTTGTGGTCCAGTTTTTAGTCCTGTAGAATCATACATTTGGTACATATGAAGCAGCACTGCTCTCTTGAGGTGTCTGCCTTTAGCCAAGATGGCTCAGGTGTGGAAGGTGTGCATCAAGCAACATCAAACTGAGCTTCTCAGTAACCAGGCTTTTTTGGTAGAGTCTGCAATCCATGAGTTTGACGATGTCATAATGCCTTCATATTTGCACACTGGCTAGCTAGATATTCCTGCTGAAGACGCTCTAAGTGACAAGCTGTCATCATTGTGATTTCCATACATACTATTTTCAGCCTGTCCTTTGAAGTATTTCCTTGCCTGGTAGTTCATAGTTCACAGTTCACACTTTCAGACACGCATCAGGTAGATAATACATCAGCCTACATGCACACTTCAGGAGCATCCCTTGTTCCCATGGAGTGCAAGTGCAGAATCCTGGTCTCCCACTAGCACAATAGTCTGGGGCGTAATATTAGAGCTTAATTTGTTTTACATATGGAAGACTTTATAAATGTACCATACATATTTCCGTGCTGTGGATGGATTTTATGGAAAGACTGCAGAACTAGATGATAAAAAATATAATGTAATACCTGAGCAGTTCACCATAAACTGAATGTTAGAGAAAAGCCTTTGCATAAACAAGAGCACCAATATTGCTCACAGTGACTGTAGGGACATGGAAATCATATAGAAGCAAGAGAAAAAGCCACCTACGTTAAGTCCCAGGAGGAGAAACACTGCATTTTATCATGAAGAGCCATTTCAGCATGCTGTGCAACAGGCAGCACAGTAATAGACCACTGTCATTTAGTTGCCACTGGAATAATTGTTTCCATCATCAGAGTGCTGGTTCACCTTCACTGCACCTCTTTTCCCACTGTTCTACCACCTTCAAGTCCAGTAATGAAATCTCATAAAATAGAGCAGACACCATCTCAGACTACAGTGCACAAGAGTCTCGTGCTGCCTGTGAGCAGAGACGGGTGTCTATGGCATACACGCACAGAAACCTGCTGCTCCCCCAGCCTCCCGTCACACACAGCGACTTAGAGGTCTTTAAACGTGTTAATGTAGTACTTCCTAACTGTCCACTTGTTAGTACTTTAATTTCTCCACTAAATCACTTCACAGACTACACATGTGTTATTGGAATTTACACCTTGGTGGAAAGCACGCCTGGGGAGGCCAAGAGAAGCCATTTATTTACCCTTGATTTCTACTTCAATCAGCCTGCTCTTTCCTCATTTTGTCTCGAACTTCTCCTCTTTACTCACCTTCATTTTCTGCTTCTCTCACCTGTTTACACAAGGAGAAAGGCCACAATGAGATTATTAGATTTAAATTGCCCAACCCCACTCAATGTTGCAAGTGGCTGAAGAAAGGACCTTTCTGTGGGACTCAGCTGTATTTCTTTTTCACCACCTGCAGCAGCAGTAACACTGTCTCTCTCAAATTTATTTTCCACTTTCCTGGCTGCTTTGGAAAGCTGTGCTGCTGTCAGTCACAGCCAGAATGATGCTTGGTTTCTTTGGGACGATGTCATCGTGGTTACAGGTGGTGGGGCAGCAGAAGATAACTGAGCTCCAAAGGTCATGAGTGAAGCCCCAGGTGGCAGCTTGGAGAGGGACTGGATGGTATGAAATCCTGCTCCTCTTCCACAGCTCCTCCACTTCCCCTTATTGGTTCTCACAGAGGGGGAACCTGGGACCTCCACACTGCCACCCACATTAAAAAGAAGGTCTGCACCTGATGTTTGCCTCCCTCATGTCTCCATGGGGCAATTATTCAGGGTTTTCTGAAATGTTTTTAGGTGGATCAATATTTTATTCCAAATATGTTATTCCATTATTGTGAAAAACAAAACAGGTATATTGCTATTAAATGTTTTGTTTTGTTTTCTTGAGAGATCACTCTCTACATGCTTCTAATTAATCTTAGAGGTGCTAACAGGAGCATCCCTGGCCTTGCAACAACATCCATCTCTCGGCAGACCAGCTGCCTCTTTTCACTTGGAGTACGTGGCACTCACTGCCATTTTCAGAGTGTCATTACTGCCAGACTTTGTGCTTGTAAACATTACTCTGACTTTCCCTGTCTCCCTAATTTCTTTGTTATAATAAGTATTACTGCTAATTGTTCCCCTCATATAGAACACCATAAATTGGTCTTAGTGTTGCTGGATTAAAGTTCTCAACAAGTGTGAATTATAAACATTCCTGTACATATGAAGTCAGCTGTAGTTCTAGTCAGGTTTTCCACATGGACATCTCTTAAAATGTATTTTTAAGCTAATGTGGTATTTGTTTTATATGGTTTTGAGATGAGAGTTTTCATCTGATACCTTCATGTAGTACCATATAGTAGTTCACTTATTATACATTTGCTACATTTGCTTTAGGGAGTCAAACCATCCATTTTTCATTCTCATCTTTCTGACTGAGTGATTTGCCAAATGTGACAAGGAGAACCCAGAAGTGTATAAACACCCTGAAAGAAAATTAGATGATCCATTTCTGGTGTACTCTCTCTTTCTATTATTCTGGAGCATTTAAAACAAAAACCTACTCCATTTCTATTTGCAAAGCTTGTATGTCATCCCTAACACTGTCCACAACAGCTCTGATCCCTTGAAAGCTAACTTCCACTTGGGAAATAAAACTATCAACCTCAAGAGGAACAGGTGTGCAAAATGTAATTGATGGGTAAATAAACCATGGGCTTGGAAATCCCATGCATAAGGAAGGAGAACAGCAGCAAAACAGGACAATGACAAGGAGAACAGCAAAGCCAAACTTGAGTAGTTACTGAGCTTTTTCAAGGCTGTGATCCAAGTCTGCAGCTCTACCATGAAGAGGCAGTGCAGCCCTTGTCCTTACCTGCCACCAGAACTAGAGCCCAAAAGGCCTTGCAATGGGACAAGTCAGGGAAGAATTTGAGCTGGAAGACAATGCTCCTGGATGAATTTGCTGTAGTAAGAACTGTTCCTTGACCTTCCCTCACCCTGGAGCGTCACATGAGCTGGTGCCAACAAGAGAGATGAAGTGGAAACAAGGATTGTGCACGCTCCTTTTAATAGCTGTGTGGATTTATCCTATGGTAAGTGACTGCACAAACCAGTAATTGGCCTGAATTTTTTTAACTGTCTTCTCTTCCTTGTAAAATTTGTTAGCAGACAGAGAGAAAACAGGCAGATAAATATATGCGTAGTTCTGGATATGCACATATAACATTTTCTTAATGTTATAGACACTGAAAATCCAGATATCTTGATTTTATTATACTTCAGCTCATGTGAATCCTGCAAAATAGGTACCAACCTTCAGCTCAAAATTCCTTTTTCTTACAAAGTTAAAACTCCTTTTTCTTACCCACTCAACCTGTGTAACCACTGTAATCTCTACAGACTCAGTTTTACACAATGAATTTTTCATAGTATGAAACCTTTTTTGTTCTCTTGCTTTTCTTTAGGCTTTTTTTGGCAAATAAATTTCAACTAACAGTGAAGACATAACAAGACCTGAAAAGATTACTTTCATAATCTGCTCGTACAAATGATTCTGAAGTCAATAGCAAACCTCAGTCTTACTTGTGGGACCCACTTCTGCTGGTCTGTAACCACACTGGCAGGAGGACTGGATCACTGCAGAGACTGCCCAGAGGGCAGCAGCAGCCAGACAGGGAAGCTGGCTCAGGAGCCAGAAGCAGAGCCATCACGTCATTCTCCTCAGACAAACTAGCATGCCGAGCAAGAGGACTGTGAGCAATAGGAGCAGAGCTGCATCCCAGCCTGTGCAGCTTCTCGTGGAAGACTCTCTATGGACAGGAACCCTGACATCCAAGTTCACCTTTTGCTTACATCCTACCAGTTTAAGACATCCAGATTGCTTAACTTGGCCACTCAGTTCTCAATATTTTGACATGCTTTATATTACCCATAAATTTTATTCACACTGCTTTTATATTTACTTTTTCAGTTATTTATAAAACAGTACTTAATAGTCTTGACCTGTAACTCATCTCTGCAAAATCCTATTTGCAATACTTCTATTCAATGATAAATCTTCCATGACACTGCTTTGATGTATACCAGCTACCAAGTGTCTAAATCCATTTAATTTACACTTAATCAGGATCAGATAGTGTTGACTTCTAATCACAATAGCATGCAGTTCAGGGCTTTAGTAAAGGCAGTTTCTGTGGTAAGTAAAATATTACCTTTATGAAGCAAACTTATCAGAGGAAAGAAACCAGATCTACAACCAGATCATAAAGACTGGTTGACTCATATTCCCATCTTTTGAATTGTAAAGAATTAAATCCTATATCAGCATTCTGATGTTCACCCTGCTGTCTGGGACTGACGTCAGCCTGGTTGGTGTACTAGCTTCAGTTATTCTGCTTGCCCTTTTCCGCTACTTGTATTACCTTAGCACACACCCTCCTGCCTGGAGCCTCTTTGCCATCAGATAGGTAACTCAGGCGTTTTATTTGAATCATATGATATTAATAGATTCATCCAGTCATAATGAAAAGCATAGGCTTTTCCATATTCTTCACAAAATCTTTTTCTGAATAGCTGTTTTATTTTTGAAGTAGCATCATGGAAGGCAAAAATTGCTATGGCTCTAGCACATACAAAAATGTGCTGCATTCTAATGTAGCACAACTATTCAAAATCCTAGCCACAGAAATATTTTATTCAAGGTACAGTAATACAGTATTAATGTCTGGTTTTGCAAACAGCCTCACTCAACTTCAAATGGATGGAACATAAATACTATAAACTATATGTATTACAAACAGTGACAACAAAACAAAATCTTATTTCTAAGTTGTTTTTGCCATAACCACCGAAGTAAAACTATGCAGGAAGTCCAAATTCCAGCTTAATGTACTAGAGGGCACAAGAAAAGAAAAGAAACTCTTAGAGTAACAGACAGAAAGTTAATTCCTCCCATCTCTAGGCGTGCAACTCCACAGCAATATAAGAAAACAATTCATGACGTTAGCACTTCATTTTCAGCTGCCATTTAAAAACACCAAGTCCACTTAGTCTACCTGACCCCCGTTATGTCAGATGCATTCAGCTTTCCTTGGAAAGATCCTCTGTGCATTTTGCTTTAAGGGCACTGAAAGCCTGAGACCAAAAGTTCAAAACATCTGACAAATGTTTCTGTCATTTGATTTTCACTGAAAAGAGATGCAATGGTTAAAATTTAGCCACATCATATTTTGGTATCAGCCATAGCATTTGGAATTAACTGCAACCTATTCAAAATCTGGTATTTTCAATTAACTGGAGCTTATTCACGTCTGGCAGGGTAGCAAACAGAGTGGGAGAGTGTTACAGCAGCTTAGCAGAAGCCTGCCATGAATACACATTTGGACAGCCTGGGAGAGCATCAATGTCATTCTGGGAATGTTCCTGGCGTGGTGAAAGAAAAACATCAAAGACATTACTGGTTTAAAACTGCCTCCAAGTGTGCAATCTGTAGTGACAGGAAATGGAAAAATCAGCCTCAAAGGGACTGTGAAGAAAGACCTAGTCCAGCATGATAGTGGGTTCCACACATACAGCTTGTATTTTGTCACAAAAGCAAAATAATGTGCTTTTTTTTTTGGCCAAAACTCAGAAATAAGTCTTCAGGGCAACTCAGAAACTGCAGGAACCAAACCAAATTTGGAAGGGACAGCTCAGAAAGGAAGCCTTGTCATCTGCATGGCACATCTAATATTTTAAAAGGCTACTGTAACCTAGATACCAGCATTTAAAAAACAACAAAAGACTAGTAAGGTCTGGAGATGGAACCCTGAAGAGCTCTGAGAAGGAAAAAAGGTTGAGCGGAATAACTATCAGTGAGCTCTGCCTGAGACTACTCCAAACATGCCAAAATAGTACTTGTGGTAACCCAGCACTGCCTTTTCGAAGTTGACATTGCCTTGGTGTAATTGATGGAATCAAAAGCTTCCAATAAACACAGGGGAAAAATAAGGACACAACTTTGATCCCAGGGTAGGCTGAGGACTATTATAGTCCATGGAATTACTATGGAGGATTCCCATGCCTAAGGCACAAATGCAAATTCTCAAGAAGTATATGTTATTAAGGTTTAATTGGAAGAATTAATTGACAGGGGGTTTTGCAGTAGGAAAATCTATTTATGTGTTTATGTAAACCATGCAAACAGACCTGTAACTTCCTCTAGCAGTTTTCAAGCTGAACAACCTAGCTGCTAAAATGTATTTTGGGGAAACTGTTTAAGTATTCAGGTACAATATACAGAGTAAATTTCTTATTACAGTCTGAATCCAAACACTACACAGTGCCCTGTAAGAGCACTTCAGTACAATACATCACGCTGTTTACTCTTTAGCAGCTGAATATTGCTCCACAAAAATTAATTTCCTATAGGGAAGACAGGACATTGGTTACACTCCAACTTAACTTGGCTCCTCACTTCTGGGGCATTCCCCTTTGTCCAGAAATTAAGTCCTTGAAAAAATTGAAGGAGACTCACTACACTGAATTTCATGAGCTTCAATGAACTCTTCCAACCTGCAGGAACTGTGAGAATGGTGCAAACTGTTGTAGTAAGGCTTAATTTTTGATCTACAACTCCTTGCTGATTCATATGATCTATTCCTATAGAAACTAAATAATATGTATATGCAGTCAATTCTTTTATTTCATTTATGTTTTGGAGGTATCAACATGGAAAACAACAACCAAGAGTTTTGAGAAGAAAACTCACTTTCATATATATTTCCTTGGGACATAGGTACTTATTTTTATAGCTCACCAAACAAACTGTAGGTCTGGGGCATTTTTGGCTATGTCTTGGATTTGTCTGCCAAATTTATAATCACTCTTAGGTTTCCCATGTGCCCAAAAGATGATTCCAAACAGCTGCAGTAGTTGGCCCAGGGGGCCTGTATGACCACATCAAGAAACTCCGAGGAAGAAAAAGAGCATATGCTACAAGATGGCAGTGGTTGAGGAGTAAGTGTGCATTTGGGATACAGACAGACTGGAAAAGCCAAGGGGATCATTCTTGCTTCCTGCTGAGAGTCAATCTGTGCCAATGATCAGGGCAAATGCAGTCACAATCTGAATGGCAGAGGGGGAGATGGTCTGTGTTAAGGGGCACAGGACACTGGACCACATCTTGCATTCCACTTGGAAAATCCAAGGTAGCCAAGGAAGGGACATGAATTAGAAAAACTACCTGCATGTGTGACTACTAAATGGGCTAGGTAGACAGCTTACATGTTTAAAAAAATAAATCTGGACAAAACCAAATCTTTGTGCTGAACAACATTGGCAAATTTCTTCACCATTTAGATCTCTGGAGTGAATGGGTACATAACAATATCTCCAGCCACGAAAAAGTCAGAGGACACAAGAGGTAAAATTAAAAGAAAGACAACGTTCCCTGGTTTCCAGCAGCAAATCTACACCTATGATCACAACATCTTTTTTTTGGTGTCCTGAAGCAAGAAAACAAAACCAGAGCAAATTGTACAATCAATATGCTTTTTAACAGCATTACCCTTGCAGTTGCCAGGGCAGAGATGCTGTACTTTGCATTAGAAAACAACCCTTTTTCTCAGACTACAAATAATACAAAACTCTGGGCCACAGTGCAAACAAAGCCAAGCATATTTTGGTCTGACTCGTGTTAAGTCAGGTTTTTTCTAGTCAAACTGATTGACAGTGAAGTCCAAGTTTCCTAATTGTTTCAGGCAACCTTCTCAAGATTAGCTGCTGTGTTTTACCTGTTATTCACCTAACCAAGTGTACATTTAAATTCCCTGACCTTTTAAAAACAGTTTGTACAGGAATCTAATTTGGTTATGCAATGACATTTTTTCCTCCCCAGTGGGGAGTTTTTATGCCATGTTGGGACATTTAACATTGAATTACATAGAAAGTGTTGCCTGAACATGATATTGTACTAGATCTTCAGACAATGAAAACATTATGAAACCTTTATAGGCATCATTCCCACCAGAAAATATTTTCCATATTAATTGTTGCCGTATTTTTACTCTGAAGAGCTTTCAATGTTTTTAACAAAAAGCAAATATAAATGTATTTTCCAAACAGTTGATAAAAAAGAATGGACAGGTTACACATATATGACTCTAAAACAAAGAGTTACACAAATTTTTAGATTTTGATTATTTTTCCCCACACTGTACTTAGAAAAATATTCCACCACCACAAATTTGAGAGGAAATCAATTCAGCTGGGGATAATTTTTGAGATCACAAGGGCCAAAGATACTAAAACAGGCAGAGACATTAACAGGTATAATTAGTACATAAATATTGGTATATTGCCATTTTTAGACCAGCATAATCAATTTTAAAGACTCTTAATCAGTGTAACTGAAGTGTTGATAATGTGCAACAAAATATAAAGTGAACTGCTGCTCAGGCCATCCAAAAACATCTCCTCCCCCTCACTGGTCCCACACCCTGAACCTGCTTACGTTCCTGTATGCATCAGCAGACTGGATTTAGGATTAAGAGATTCAGACCAAATGGAAACATGGCAGGTCCTTTGACTTCAAGTTATGCTCTAACTTGTACCTTCATACTTACAGAACTGCATTTTAAGAGTGTCTTCATTCACCTTTAAGCCTTTAAACCTGCCCTCAACCACACTGGTTGTGCAGAGTCTTTTTTGCCTCTTCTTAGGCAAGCTCCAGAGTTGCAGCCAAGAAATGGAGAGACTTACTGGGCTCCAGTTCAGCACGTTATTTCTCTTGCTGTCTCCAAAGTAAGCCTTTGAAGACAATCAAAATAGGCAAGTGGTAAATAGCATAAACAGTGGTAACAGGACATCTAAAACACTGCTGCTTCTACATTTACTGAGAACCCTCAGTTCCTGATAATTGTCCCAGGTCCTCAAAAAGGGTTCTCAGAACATTCTTCAGAACCTGTTCCAGTAAAACACTGAAACAAGTTGTCCATAGAGGTGATAGATGCCTGATTCTTGAAAACATCCAACATTAGTTTGGATGGGACTCCGAGCAACGTGGTTTAGTTGAAGAAGTCCCTGCTCATTGCTGCGGTGTTGGACTAGATGACCTTTTA
>WAAE01004315.1:0-83221 GCA_013400495.1 Nicator chloris
AGACATGCCAGCCACAGCCCTACCCAGAAGCTATAAAGGTCCATATACAAGACTCAGGGTAGAGATAGAAAGCCACATTGAAATCAGGGGCGAAAAAAAGGGATACCATACAGAAAAAAAATTCAGTTTATACAGGTCACTACTATGTAAAAAGTGGAAATGACAAACAAAAAGCCTCCCAAAACATAATACACAACATTCTAATTTGGGGATGTGTTAATCCTCTTAACTAAAATAATCATAAATAGTTTCAGTTATGCTTTGAGCTTATAATCCAGTTTCACTAGAATGATATGAACATATAGCCTAAAAGACTACTGAGTAATATAAAAATATTCTTGAATAACAAGGTTAATAGGTTTCTCTTTTTCTTGTTTGTCTCTAGTGGATTATGTCAAGAACGTTTTCAAACAAACACTGAAGAAAGCAAGGAATGTGCCTAAAACTCCTGCACTTCAAATTTCAAGAAAACATGTCCTTCCGAAGTCAAGATATGAGTAACAATCCTTGAAAATGGTTGGTACATCTCATGTTTTTTCACTCTACACACAAACCCACACACTCATACATTGGGTTGCTGAAGCAGCAGCCCCTCAGCTAGGAGACAGGACTTCCCAGACCTTAGCTGCATGTAGAGACTGGGATGCTCCATTCCCACGGGAAATGCCAACTTGATGAGATTACACCTGTAGTCAATTCCGGTTAGCAAATTATTTTCTAACAACACTACAACTTGAAGATAATTCTTACTCCGAAAAAAAATCAGATAAAGCTGCAATACATGTAAATACAAGAACCTGAGATTTTGAGATTGAGAATAAGAAGAGACCCTAAGCTGCATGAAAAACAGTATTTTGCCAAACAAATATCAATAATAACAATGAGAAAACAGACAGTATGGGACATATCTGTAATTTCTGCCTCTGGAACTCACAAAACACTGGTTTTCAGTATTCCTTAGAAAGATTCAGCCCACTGACTTACAGCTAGTGTTAAAAAAAAAAAAAAAAAATTTTACTTCCATGCCAAGTAAGATGAGCACAGATGTTCTGTGTAAAGACCATCCAAGGAAGTAAAGAGGTGAAGAACATGTCTGTGTATTTTCTAACTGTGTTTAAGCTATTGTTAAACTAATTTTATGGCACTTGAACCTTTAAAGAAAAAAAATGCTTAGAGAAAATTGTGGAGAAGTGAACTTATTCAAGGAATGCTGCTCAGCTTACAAATCAGATTTTTCTTTGTGCTGCTAGAATGCCCATTGACTTGCAAACGGGCAGTAAGGGTGACATCTCTTGATCTCAACTCAGGTTTTCACCTTACACAGTGGGAAATTCTCACTTGCAAAGAAAATTAAGCCAAGGAGGATAGACTTATTTTGGTATGTTGTCTCCCTTCAGGATTTTCTTTTCCCAGAGTATTCAATAAACTCTTCTACTAAATAAGAACAGGGAGTTAATTTCCTCACCTCCTTTCTCCACTGTTGCTTCACATTAACAGAAATATAATCATTTAATAATACTTCTCTTTAGAGAAGAACATGGTCAAAACCTCTTTTCCCTTTTGCACAGTATTGTCATATTTGCTTTGAGACACATAACAGACAGACTCACAAACTTTAATGTGGGACGAAAACATAACATCAATGTTTCTTTTATATTACAAAAGCTGATTAAATGTCTTGGACGAAAGTTATGTGAAATTTTAATCACGACTAAGCTGACTTACAGCAGCAGAGCTCATGATGGCACTTTTGCAGGCCACGCTTGGTAAACGTAATCTCTCAAATCTGTTTCAGCCACCAAAAGGAGATGGGCATGAAGCTCGTTGTATTCCCCACTCTGCATAACATCCTCATGACTTGGTTGCTCAGGTTCTGATGGAGGGGTAGCTGTGCTGACATCAGCATTTTCCAGATACACCTCCAAATACTTGTCATATTTAAGAGTGGCTTCAGCACTGATACCACACACGAAAACTGAAAAAAACCCTGAATCCTGGTGTGGCCCAGGACTGTAAAGAGAGAAACCAGCATTTTGAGCTGTAACAGGAAGCGGCTGAGAGCTGCATAGCATTTGGAGGAATGATGGAAAGCAATTCAAGAGAGTCATGGAATACATGAAGAATAATTAGTCTCCATTAGCCAGGCTATTTTCAGTGACAGAATAAGAGGCAATGGGCACAAATGGGCTCTGTCTGAACATCAGGAACCTCTGAGTGTGACCAGGCACTGGCACAGATTGCGCAGAGAGGCTGTGGCATCCCCATCCCTGGAGATGCTCAAAGGCCATTTGGACAGAATCCTGGAGAACAGGCTGTAGGTGTCCCTGCTTAAACAAGGGGTGAGACCAGGTGACCTACAGTGGTCCCTTCTAATCTCACCCATTCTGTAATTCTACCACTTGCATTTCCCTGTGTATTCTATGTATATCCTTCCAGACACACTGATGGGTAGCTTCCTGCCAAAATTAAGACAATGGCAGATGAAGACTAAGCACCAGAAATGAGTTACTGAGTGTAATTCCATTCTAAGACCTAGACTGTGAATGGATGGGTGAAAACAGAAGCAAGCACTGATACTTTGGTACAAGGCTTCATTTCTCAAGCTTGGACTGGGGCCCAGGCCAAAGTGCAAGAGTTAATATAATTCCCTTACAATGTAAAAAATAATGTAATAGACCGCTGTTGTTCTCATGTGAAAGAGGATATAAGGCAGACTTTGTGAAACAGGAAAAAAAGATGACCTAAAATGTATAAAAATTAATACTGTGATTCAGACTAAGGGAACTCCAGCTAAGAACTGGCTGATGTGAGGCTGACAGACCAAGTGGTGAGTGGGGGCTGAGACATGAGCAGAGTAATGAGAAATTCTCAAAGTTTGAGTTTACAAGGCTTACTAAAAGCACACCACAAAACTTGTATAAATGCACACTTACTGCAAAAACCTGGCACACAAACTATCCTCTTCTGCTGTAAAAGATGCTGGTTGGGCAATTCTATTTCAACCACCAAGAAATACAGGATAGGAATCACTGAGCCAAAGCCCAGCTTGTTGAAGCAATTACACAGACCTGCAGGGCTCTGCGGGTGAACAGCCACGGTCCATTAATGAAGAGCTGAAGGATCCATCCCTTAAGGTGACCAAAAGCTCAACATAAAAACAATGTCCCAACCAGCCAAGACAACAGTTACCTCAGGAAGCTGAAGGATAATGCTCTCTCAATTGCAAACCCTGTTGCACATGCTGCATCAGGCAAATTCCCCAAAGGCTGCAGGCAGCAATGAGGCCATGGCTTCAGCACAGAGAGGCTCCCAGCCACGACACACAGCACATAGAAGATTATGGAATCACAGAATGTGCTGAGTTGGAAGGGACTCATCAGGATCATTGAGTCCAATTCCTGGCCCTGTGCAAGACATGCTGTCATCTCTTTTAAGGCGGTTCAAGAGAAACCCAGGATCAAAAGTGTTCTTGCAAACCTTTTCAGTAGGAGCTGAATAATTTTGTGCTGTGTCTATACAATTCTGTGAAGATGAACCACTTGGCAAGTCACTACCAAAGAAAGAAGTCATGTATAGCCTTGCTGTAAGGTAACTTGAGGGGAGGGAGAACAGAAGAGAAAAGGAAAACAAAAACCTTAAAGAAATAACGACTGCAATCACTCAAGGGTTATTCTTTCCAAAGAAAAGATTCAAGACTGTATTTGTAATGGCAATAAACACTTTAGTTATATGCTTACTGTATTTCAGATTAGCAGATATGTTAGCAGTCTGTCATACAATAGCTTTAGGGGCCAAATAGTTTGCTCAATTCAAGTATCTACTCTGAGACTCACAGCAGTATAAGTAAAACAATTTGAGCCAAGTATTCGTGTAAAATACTTATTTTGCCAGCACCCTAAAGAAAATAAGCAGAAAAATCTCAAATTGCAACTTAAACACGAACATCTATTACCGTTTCCTTGCGGTCTATAAATCTAATCCTACTGCCCATACATCAGATTTAGCCGTGCCTTCTCCAGCTTCTCAAGTGTCCTCTCTTTTAGGAAGTCTTAATCTGTATTAGCTTTTCTTCTTCATGTGCATTTAAGGTGCAAAACTGCACCTTGCATCCCGAATTTGTCTTTGAAAGACCTCACAATGACTTTTAGTTTTCTCCTTTTCCTAATGTAATATATTAGCATAAATCTAATCAAAGAAGCGGTGTGGCAGCTGTCCTGTGACGGATTCTGATGATCAGCAAATTTATCATGAAGCCAAACCAGAGAAGTTCAGAGAGAGCAATTTCAGAGGCAAAAAGCACCATCATCCTTTCTGAAAGCACTTCTACTCTGCCAATGTCAAATTACCAAAAGATGAAAATTGGTTTTGATGTTAAAATTGTCCTTGATTTTAATTTGTTTTCTGCAATGTTGGCTTTTTAAAGCCATTTTTTGTTAAGAGATAGGTCTCTGCAATTCCTAGACTACCACTCAGAAAAATGCTTAAACAGCCCTTTCTGAGGAACATAAGTAATGTTTGTTTCTTTTTTAAATGGTGAAACCATTCATATAATATATATTATAATATAACAATGTTCTGTACTCATCTTTATGAATTTATACATCTTATGCCCATATAAGTGCAAATCTCTGAATTTGAAACTTTTGTGAAAATTACATCACAGACTAGCAATCAAAAAAACCCAGACTACTTAGCATCGTTCTTAGATAAATAAATAATGAAAAAATAACCTATCGATTATGAAAATAGTATCAGCATAACCACTTACTGTATCCTTAGCTGTACCCTAAGCCTACAATTAGCTAATAATAAAATTACTTTTTCCCTTTATTTCCAGGCAATGTTTCCCTGTGGTCAACAAACAGTACAGAAAGAAGGATTAGAAAGCTATCCCACAGAAAGCAGCATGAATGCTTATTAACCTCAAAAGACTGACTCAGAGGAAACTAAATTCCCAAACTTGACACATCCTACTTCTTGTATCCCAACCAGCTCTGTGGTTTCCACCATGATTTTGCCATTCTCCAGCAAAAACATCAAACTATTTGGAACCAGATGCAGTTCAGACAGTAATGGAGATCCCAAAACACAGCTTTTCTAAGCCATGGACAGACATCATCATCCAAGACTGGGCTTATGCAGACAGGCATGGTTAAATGTAGATGTTATTCTACTGGAAATGCAATAGCTTTGAAGTTTTGCAACTCATTTAAGAAAGTTGCTGCACAGTAAGAGTGCTGTCAGAATGCTGTCATATGCAACAGTGACACAGTTGCTCATAAAACATCCAAAACCACATCTTCAAACTTTTCTGCCTGCCCTTTGTCAGCAGGACACAATGAGGCATCCATTTTTCTGAACGTAGGACTGTATCTTAAAATGAGTTGAATAATAGGAGTGATTTTTAAATCTTTTTCCTGTAATGCTACAATGCAAACTCCTGAACTGGTCAGATATTTTTGAGGCTTCCTGTTTACTACATATAAAGCATTAAACCCAGTATATTTTCTCTTTAAAAAAAAGGTTAAGTCACATGAACAAAAAGCTTATAAGAAAACAATTAGTGTATCATTTAACAAACACTAGCATGACAAAATTTGTCAGACTGGAAGTCAATATCCTTTAAACAAAAGTACTTCAAAAGTGCTTTTTTTATAACAAAAACACAGAGAAGATAACTGTATGCTAAAATATATTAATATTCTACCAACTGTTCAGCAGCCGCTTGCAAAAAAGTCTCAAAACCTTCTACCAATTAAAATAAGTTCATATTTCCAGGGAATGAATGGAGACTGCATTGTAAAATAAATAGATTCAGCTTCCATTTTCTCTGTAGTAGGAGCAGGAAACAGTCAAGAATGGAGTTACAGATACTTTTTCATGGCCATGAACACTCAAAATCCACCATGTTCTAGAATGTGCCACCATCTTCTGCCTGAAAAACATACAGCAAAAGCTAACAAAGGATGGCTACACTTAGGAAGTCAAATCATGAAACAATCACAGAGTTTCATGAGATGGCTCATCTGGTTGGAATATTTCCAGCTACATAAATTATGGAATAATAGAATCATACAATGGGTCCTTAAAGATCATCCAGTTACAATCCCCCCACCATGGGCAGGGACACCTTCCAGCAGAGCAGATTACTCAGAATGCCATCGAATCTGCCCTTCAACACTTCCAGGGATGGTGTATCCACAACTTCTCTGGGCAACCTGTTCTAGTGCCTAACTACCCTCACACTAAAGAATTTCTTCTTAACAGGTAATCTAAATCTCATCTCGTTCAGTTTTAAACCATTCCCTTCTGTTCTATCATTATCTGCTCATGTAAAAATTCACTCTGATTCTTTTTTTAAGCTCCCTTTAGGTACTGGAAGGCTTCAATGAGGACTGCCCANCTGCCCCGCTGAGCTTCCTGCCATCTGCAAACTTGTTGACAGTGCACTCCATCCCCTCTGTCTGTGCCATTGCTAAAGATACTGAAGAGCAACGGTCTCAAGACAGAGCCCTGAGGGACAACCCTCATCACCAGCACTGGCCTCAGCCTGGACATGAGTGTTGTCCCTCTCAGCGTCCTACCATCTGCAAACTTGTGGACAGTGCACGCCATCCCCTCTGTCTGTGCCATTGCTACAGATATTGAAGAGCACCGGTCTCAAGGCAGAGCCCTGAGGGCCAACACTCATCCCCAGCCCTGGCCTCAGCCTGGACATGGAGCCACTGACCACAGCTGTCCAGCTGTGTCCATCCAGCCAAGCCCTTATGAACTAAGTAATCCACCCTTCAAATCTACGTCTCTCCAAGTTGGAGACAGGGATATCATGTGGGAAATGAAAGATCATCCTCATCCATTTTAGATCAGATTTAAAAGTGAATACTCCCAAGTATTATCTTGGGTTTCTAAGTTCAGCATTTAGAAAGTTTCTGACATGGTCAGAAATTTTATGTTCATACTAGCAGTGACTGCCTTCTTTACAGTAAAAATTTTCCACAACCTCCCATGGCATCTAAGCCATTCTGTTGACCACAGACATATGTTGCATATTACTATTTGCGGTAACAATCTGTTTGCATTCACAGTCTTTTATTCTGGTTTATCAGTGAACCTCTGTCACACAATGCATATTCCCATCAGTGGTTTTGGCTTTTTAAATTTTTTGCCCTGTCTTTGAAGGAAGCTTCCTTCTTCCAATTTTTTGACGTTTACAATTAAAAAAAACCCCTCAAACACTCAATGACATAAAATGATAAGTAGAAACAAAAGAATGCTATTGTGAAATTTCAGATAAACACGATCTAACTTTTCTAGTCTCACTTTTATGCTCTCAGGTCCCTAATATTGCAGAAAATAGTTTGGTTTAGGTCTCATATGTTATCTGTAAACACTAAGACTACCACATTTTTTTTAATGAACACGATAATTTTAAACAATATTTTTTGAAATACTAGGGAAAGGAGAAATAATTCATTCAGCACCAGTTTCATGAATCCAATACATCTCTTTTCATCCTTCTAATGAATCGGCAATTCACTGAGGCAAACAGAGCTTGCTGTCCTCTCTTCTGCTTTCCCAAAGAGATCTGGCAGAATCAGACTTCTGCTTTGCTGTGGTCGGCCAGACTTGATTTTTTCTGACAGCAAAATTCCTGATGATTGAATTAAGGACTTCTAAATGAAAGCCAGCCAGATGACTAAAGCTGCTTCTGTTAAAACAATAAGAAATACCTAATTTGCCTAAATCAGTACCCATGCACCAGCTACAGAGTCCATCAGCAGCTCACACATAGAAATGAAGTGCAGCATTATCTACCTGAATGCAAGCAAGCAGGTATCAGGAGGGTGGGATGGGGCAGGGAGCAGATTTGAGAAAAGGCAGATGGGAATTTAGGTAGAACAGGTGTTAACCCTCAGTTTTAGTTCCCCATTCTGTCAGATGCTTTGCCTTTAAGAGAGGCAAAGAAAGCCAGAAAAACATCATTCAGCTTTATGGTCACTGTCTATTCTGCTGCTGCTTTGAGCATAAAGAACTTGTTCTACTGCATGTGCTAAAAGTAAACAAAGCAATTTTTTTTTGCGATATATTCTTATTTTTGGATTTAATAAATTTTTACAGATTCCCACTGTTCTTTTCCAGTTCAGAGAGATTGCTTCCCTCAGCTTTTCTAACAGCATTGCTTTTGGAAACAGCACAAGGTAACCTGGATGCTGTCCTGTTTGGCCTGCTATGCTCTTGCAGTAAATTTTGATAAAAAACACTACATCAGCACAATTTCAGAACTCAGGTTCCTTTACAAATCACAGAAAGCAAAGAATTTTGCAAGTTGGCAAAGCATCAAAAGGACATCATCATAGTCAGGAGTGCAGCAGTTACAGATCACAGAGAAAGCCTGAGGACATTGAGGGATGCACTTCCAAGGGCATGGGTTTTACCACCACAACCAGATAGCGAGCAGACTTTTTAAATGGTGCTTTCCAAATGAGGGCCAATGGGATTTTTCCACCCTGTCGCTCAATATTATAGTTAGCAAACATTTTTAATTGATCAATCTGGTTGTTCCCATCCTTTAAATAACCTCTGTTGACCTACTCCAGGCTGTATACTGCAAACTTTGTGCCTCTGCAGAGTTCCACATTAAAACACTGCTGGTTTCCTCTGCAAATTAAAAAAAAAAAACCTTCTAACTGCACTTTAGGCAACACAGCACCAACACATATGAAGTCTTTTAGTCAACAACCTTTCAAAACACACACTTTTTTTCTCTCAGAAAGCGGTGTTTAAATCTGAAATACTGTATCTCTTCCTAAATCCTGGAAAACGTTCAGCTTGCCTTCACCATCGCAGTTCATTTATC
Organism: Nicator chloris; assembly: GCA_013400495.1. NCBI lineage: Eukaryota > Metazoa > Chordata > Aves > Passeriformes > Pycnonotidae > Nicator > Nicator chloris. Next base: position 8,858 of record WAAE01004315.1, read on the forward strand.
TTGCAAGAAGTTTCTGAGTGCTTGCTGCAGAGAAGAAATTTTTAAAAGGCGCAGAGAGAGACAGAAAATGTCATGGTGCCTGACACTGGGCTCTGGACCTGACTCACCCAGGCTGCACCCTGGAGAAGGCTGCACTCAGAACCATACTGGAGCTGTCATTTCAGCTGGCCACGACTTTCACACCCGGAGTTGTGAAAGTGGAATGGGAGATGCCACAAAATTATACGTTCATTTTATTCAGGATTTAACAAGTCTTTCTCCAGAGAACAGTTTTGTTTCTTTCTGGCTTCTACTCCAACATACAGAAATTTTCAAGTAAGCATCTAGATACAAAAGACCTTGTAAGCTAAAGTTACACAGAATGCAGTGAGCACAGATAGACCCCTGTAGTGATTCTTTTTTCAGTTCCTCTCATAATCCCCTTAGTTCTGTTTTTGAAAACAGAAATCCTTGCACTGAGTAGCTCTTCCTGATCCTCTCCTCCAACAGGGGAATTTTTTTTTTTTTGAAGAAAGAATGCATTGGGATGTCTGGCATAGTCATGGTTAGAGACACAGCTAAGGGGCATTTAGGTACCCAAGACAGAAAAGTGTAAACTTTATAAAGTATGAGCTTTCCACTCTTTCCTCTCAGGCAGAATGGGAACACAGCCTAGAACCTTCTGTGGCCTTGCAAGTAAAATGTAAAAAAAAAAAGCCAAGTATCTGTTTTAGTAGTAAACGTTTAGCATGGCTGCTAATTTATTTTTTTTCAAATGAAGAGAAACCTCCACCTTCTGTGAAGCTGAAAATATTCAACTTCAGCCTTTATCTCAGTCTTCAAAAACCTTCAATATTTTGGCAACAAAAAATAGAGAACCTTGTATGAACGCGGCCGAGTGAAAGAAATGCATGCAGCTCTAAGGCTTGAGTCACCCTGATATGTCTTAAATGTAACAGACTACCACTTAAATTCAAAAAGACTAGAGAGAAACATAGGAAAGTAACCAATTTGAGGTGAATGTTCAAAATGCACACATCTGGGTGTGAAAGCCACCAAGGCGGGGGTGGGATTCAGTTTTGAGAGGATCAACTGTTAGCACTAGAAGGTACTGGAAAAGAAAAACTATCATCTGAAAGTTCATTGAACTTATTTTTTCTGCTCTAGTGAGTGAGTTTTTCCTCTCTAAACTGGTTCTGACCAAATACAGATATTTACATAGATCTCGTTTTGCAGCATAATAATAAGAGAAAGTCTTTACACGTGAAAGTTGTTTGGTCACTGATTACAAGATTCTTTTAAAAGACTTTTTTCTTGACTTAGCAGTAATTTCATTTTTCACCATCTAGCCAGCCATACCATCCTGTGAATTGTAATTCACTCATCATCAAGCAAAGGCAGTCTAATCCTTATCTCATTAGTCAGTACGGGTTCCTCAGATTCATTTATTATTTGTTCTGTCTGAAATACTTAAGATGATGGATAGAACGAGGAATTAATATGGGGAATTTTCACAGATGCATATAAACATTTAATATGGCCAAGTGACATGAAGACTGTGGACTGAATCCAGTTAATTAGGGTCAAGGTGTTGGCTTCTGCAAACTCTCAGTGTGAGTATTTGCTAGAGGAAGGGGGTCTGTAACACCTGTGAAACACATTCATTTTCAGAAAACTCCAAGATACTTCAAGCTGCTATGGCCAAAATCTTTTTTAGCCTGATGTGAAAGGAACTGAGTGGTTTTGTGTCCTAGTCTTAGAAAGCCTTTCCTTGTAAGCATCTCCTTTCCTCTTGAGACAGAAGCAGCGCCAGATGAAAACAGCCACAGTCGATGCAGTGACACAGAGGCAGGGGAAGCTGGCACGTCCTTGGGTCCCAACCCCACACCAGCATCCATCTGATGGATCATCTCACTGTGGGGCTGACTGGGAATGAACCCGACCCACCAAGCCTAGTTTCCTACACACTCCTTCCTTATTTCCCTCCTACTGATGGGCACCACACAGTTTCCAGCAGGGATCCTCGGTGAGCTGACAATGCAAATGCAAGTCACTGACAAAGGGTGAGGAAAGAGCACCAGCACCAGAGCCCATTTCTTAAATCACCAAAGAAATTGAGGAGCAGTTGGCAGCACTGGAGCATCTGCTTGGCATGCAGTTCTGCTTCATATGGCTGTACTCCATGCATCTGTTGCTGTATGGGAAGGATAGAAGGCAATTGAGATGGGAGCACCTCCGAACATCAGAATTATTTCTTTCTAGCATTTGTCTTTACATCAAAGGAGGTTTTTTTGTTTGTTTTCTTCTTTATTTTTTTAGCGCAAGGATAAATTTGACCAATTTGGCCAGGGTCTGGAGCAGCCTCCAAAAAGACCATGGAAGCTGGTGGATACCTACTGACAATATGTATAAGGGCCTCAAAAGGCACAGAAATTGGGACACTGAGTTTTGTTAGAAGATTTCGGCAGGGCCAAAAGCCACCTTGAATGAAATTACTTCAAAATTGCTGTGGCAACAACCCTCGGGAGGAATTTCAATTTCGAGTGGGGAGGGGAAGAAAATAAAAGGGGGAAAAAAGCAGTACCATACGGCAAAGAAAAAAAAAATCTTATTTAGGAGGAACAAGCTGCATTCAGAATTTGCAAAAGTAAACTTCATTTTTTTAGGACCCCAGCTGGGGTGGAAGTGTCTCCCATTCAGGTAAGTTAAAGTTGCACAACATTTTATCTCACAATGACAGAAGATTAAATCTTCTGAGATTTTATCTTTCAGTAGAAAAGCCTAATGATAACAGGTATTTGAAAAAATATTATTAAAACATATCACAGGATTTAGCTGCATCTTAGATGTCATCCTCATTGAGAGTACATGCTTAAATCTTAAACAAGACCTAAACCACCCAGCTAGAATTGTTTAGGAATGATAAGTTAATCAAATTATCTAATGAATACAAAACCTGGTCATTCTAGTGTACCATGTTGCAAAATCAGCTGATTACTTCAACATGTTTTCTCCTGTTTTTAATTGCTACAAGGGTTACTATGATACTGACTCTGTATTAGTATTAGGTTTTCACAACTAAAGGAAATATACTGTAATATTATAGTATAGTATGCTATAGCATACTATAATATATTAATATATTATAAAGCATACTGTGGTATAGTATAGTTTTGAAACTATTACCCTCTTAAAAGACATTTCTTACCATCCTTCTTCAAGTTTGGGCTTGTGTCACACAGTGAAAAATTTTATTAAAGCGTAAAAATAAATTATAAGAAAAAGTTTTTCAGTTCTACACTAAAAACCATATAAAAACAACAGCAAAGAAGCAAAGAGCTTTTAATGTTTAACACTCTAGACTTGAAAAACTCTCACTGAAGAAGGCAGGGATTGTGCCTCAGCAGGTGAACTTGAGACTGGGTCCAGGAAAAGCCACTGTGCAAGTGTGGAGAAAAAATAAAAACAGCACAGAAAGAAGATTAAAAGCTTCTCCAAAAAACTGCATAATAAGCTACAGCATAGAGTGTCATTTCCAGAAAAGATAAGAAGCTATTGCTTTTTGGTTACAACCAAAGCTTAGTCTAAGATTTCAATCTAGCACATAGATGCAGAAGTGCCACCTAAGGCAAGAGCAGGATATGGGCAAAATGCTTTGCTAGATGAATTTCTAAATGTTTCATGAACAAAGGGTAGTTTCAGAAAAATGGAACACTACACAATTGAAGAGGCTTTCGCATCAAGACAACATACATAAATAAGATTTTGAAAACTGGATTTAACCTTGCATTTCTGCTAATGGATTTTCATACACTGACAAGGTGCCCTGGCAGGGAGTGCACACAAGCTGCATCCCCCTGGGCATCTCCAACTTTGGCTTCTACAGAAAAGTAAGTAATTATTTGTTAATTCAGCTGGTATTGCTTTGACTGCTTCTGCTTTCTCAAGTACAAATTTTGACTGGCTAAAAAGAAAAATAATTGTTAACCAGGAAGGAAAGCAGCATATATTAAAGCATTTCTCAGGGAAAGACATTGTTCCTCTACAGTCTGAAATGAGATCCAGTGGGGGAAATATTTCATGAATGTTAATCCAGGTCCACTGAGTCTCAGTCCAATACCCACAGGTTTGCATACATCAGTTCCACTGTATTACACTTCTGTGCCTGTCTATCTGAGGTAATGATTTTCTCTTCACCATTATTCTGCCCCGGTGAAAGTTATACTAATTTATGAATGCTGATTTTACATACAAGTTCTTTCCATAATTTGTCTAATAAAATATAAATTAAACATATTCTGCAGAACATGGATGCAAAATAAAAGAACAACTTAGTGTAATTTCCACACAAAATTTGACAAACTACACTAGGAACACAAAAATCAGAGATGGCAATGCAAGACTAATTTTCACTCCCCTTTGTCTTTTCTTATTAAAAATACCTGAGGATGACAGACTTTAACTTAACTTTCATATTCTCTTCTAAAGACCATGTGCAAATGGGCTTAATAAACATGATTTCAGGGACTTACCTCATTTTTTAATACCTGCTGCAACTTGAATCTGGGGTATGTATTTATCCCGGAGCTGTAAGACAGAGTGCGCTAATGCCTGATACAATGTAAGGAATGCTGCTGTCTGCATAGTTTACGTATGAACGGGGGGACACCAGCTCCTACCTGGAAAGCAAAGTCTGCAGAGCCCATGCCTTGGCATGTATCTCAATGTTTGACCTCGAGACACACCAAAACATCAGGAAGAACTGGTGCAGTCAACAATGGCTGTGGTTTCCAGCGCTCTGAATCCAGGGCAGCAGTCACTGAACCAGAGGCAGCTCAGCTCCTTTGGGAAGGCATCCATGTGGTCCAGCTCTGAGCAGTACTGGAAGAATGAGCTCCAAGAGCCAGTGCTGCAAGGAGCCCTTTGTCAGCTGTGACAATTGAGCTATTATCCTGAGACACTCTGGTCATCAGGCATTTTATCTCACCTTTTAGTGGCTGTCCTTTACTTTCAAAATATTCCAGTAACATCTGTACTATTAGACATCTTAGAAGTGTTCTCTGCTTTAAAAAAACCCACATTATCTGAATTCTAAAACCTGGACGAGTCAACTACCTTCTACCATCTGGAATATGGTAGAAATGCTGAAAGAAATGACTGACCTGTAATGACTGGGCCGCAGTGTGGTTTGAAAATGTTCTTCAGCTCTGTGTGAAGAATATCACATACACTATGAAGCTGGAAGATTGAAACATAAAAATCTAGGATGCAGATGCATTAATTAAGCCATAATTTTAGGACACCAAGCCAGAAGGTCACCATTTCCAGGCACAGGTCACCATTTCCAGGCACAGGACCAGGGCTGTCCTGCAGAGGAGATGGCATACTGCTGTCAGGCAGGGCAGCAAAGAGCTTCTTCCATGAGAGGCCTCAGGGCTTGAGGAGCAGGTTCATTGTGAAAAAATTCAGACTGTCACTGTGAAAGCAACCTAAAACTCTCCATCTCCTAATCGTGCCACCCTGTCCCTTCAACACCCACAAAACAGGTTGTCTTTTTTACTTCCATGGTGCTACAGCATGCAAGCAAAAGCATGCCTTCCTGCTATCAATATATCCACATAAACAAGTGATTGAGCCCAACAAATTCCTTCTGGAGGAAAAAAAGAAACGGAAAAAAGGGATCAGTTGATTCAATAACTGGATCAGGTTATGTTATTTGTTCCAGAAAGGCCTGATAGATTTCATTTTTTCAGCTTCATATTTCTTACACCTATTTTATTTGAATGATACACATTAATACATCTTAAAAAAAAAAAAAATTCAAAGCAGGTCTCTACTTGCCATAGCCCAGTGAAAACCAGATTGAAATAAAATTTATAACTGAAATAAGACATGAAGGTTTTTACTATGAATTTTTGATTGAAGAGTGGACTTTCATCTCATAATTCCCTGTGACGCTACGCGCAGTTGTTGTCTGCTTGTTAAGAAGAAACGTTACATTCTCAAGCATCGTTGCTTGCTGTCCTGGAAAACCTGCACGTATTTCCTTGAAGGGAAAACACATGGACTTCTCAGGGGCAGCCTCACATGGCACCAGGACTGCAATGCAATGTATCCTCTTTCAGAAGCAAGTGCAACACAACAAAACACATTTTGAGAAATAATATTTGTGTAGCAGCCTGTAATATTTTAAAATGTTCTGCTACAGGGGGAAAAAAAAACCACAACAAAACAACAAACCTCTAACTTTTAACTTGCAATGCAGTGGATATTTCAGCTCCTCAAAGTATATTGTCTTACTCTCAGACAACCCAACCACCCAGCCTGTCGTGTTAAATATGGGAGTAATTTACAGGCTAGACTTTAGGTCTAGTTCTACAAAAGCAGTCCCTCAGCAGAGGGATGTCAGACTCATTGACCTGGGCACTGAGTAACAACCTTCTCCTCAAAACAGAAGGGAAAGAGAGAGAGCTAGAGAGAAAAAGATGAAAAATTATGTAATTCACTATTCATAAATGCTTGTCTTCATTTTCAAAATACAGCTACATAAAACTTTTTGGTTTTCCCCTGTGGTTGTATGCAACATTCAGCAGACGAAAAATTATGCTGTTGCATATTTTGCATGTTTTGAATCTCTAGGAGGATTTGAATAGAAATGCGGGATACTTGTACTATACTCCTCCAGTTCACATCTCTCTTCCTCACACGCAGAAAAATCCTGTAGACGGTTAAAGACACTTGCTCATCACAGACATCCCACCCATCTCCCAGGGAGAAGGGTGCTAGACTTAAGCTCTGCTAACACTTCAGAGAGCACATGGGCTCAGGTACATTTCTGCAGCTGGAGAGCCTTGGCAGGGTCAGTGCTGTACACAGATCCATGGGCACGGATGTGTACTCAGCACATCCATTAGGTCAAGTACTGCTTAAGGGATATAGCTCCCCAAAGTGGGACTTAGCACAGTCACTCATGTCTAGCCAATTCTGAGCCATCCATGTCTGCTCTCACATCTTCTGCTAAGGGGCAGATAACAGGTTTAGCTGAACATGGATTTTCTGGATTAATTTTCAACCAACTTGGTTCCCTGGTCTAGTTTACCATGTGGCTGGACAAATACTGTTTGCTGAGGGGAGGAGGAGGAGGACAGAGACAGGCACTGAATTTCTATTACACTGAAGCAATTCTGGATCCAACTCCACACTACCAGGATTCAGCTGTGTTTGCAGTTTCAAGCACAGCCAGGCACGAATCTCAACTTCTCTCAGTGAACCAAGGCTGTACCCAATTCTGGCATATTAGAAATCGGTTTCAGGTTACCAAATACAGCTGTAAGCAAATACTCGATACAAAAAAGGAGATATTTTCATAGTATGTGATAATTTAAAAATTTAAATATTGTTCAACTGGTATAGAAATGAAGAAACCGATGAGAAGAAGGGGTGGGGAAGATGAGGGCTGCCCACAGTGAGAACACAATGCGTTGTCTTATAAGTTCCTCTGAGGAAACCACACTGAAACAGTAAACCTCCAAGACGGTGAGCAGGATCTCTGCTAATGTACAGAGCTGAAGGGCCAAATTAATTCCTTGTGTAACCCCAATGACTTCAAAGGAGTTAGCCCAGAGATGAGTTTGGCTTAAGGAATTTTGAAATGGACCCTAACCAATTGTCCCTAAGTAGATTTCAGATCTGCGGCTTCTTGTGTTACAAAACTGCCTTGGCTCTGCACTGTTACTGTGCCCTTTATCAGCATTTTTATTCATACAGAATGACTAAGAATTCCAAACCAGTAGCACCACCTGATTAATATCAACCACTCTTCAAAGCATTTGTCTTAACACCAGGGGTTGTTGTTTTTTCAAGCCGGTGGGTCTCAGCACTGATGATTTCATTGTGTGGTCTGTCTGGTCAAATTTGCTGCTGAAATCCAGTCTTTTTGCAGCTGAAGGGTAATATTTTAAGTTAGTCATGAGCAGGGATTGAATGCTAAACTTGACCTCTCCACCTTTTCCAGTGTGTGTATTTCTGTGCTTCCTCTGCAGCCTCTGGATGTCCATGTGCAGTCTGCTCCTTCTGGCTCCCAGAGAGAAAAGATTAATATTGCCTTGTCACGTATCGATAGCCAGCAGAGAAACATAAACAGCCAAAAAGCTGTAATGAGTCTTACTTACTATCTTTATATAAAACAGGATTTATGGTGACAGATTACATCTCCAGCAGCCAAAAGATGTGTAAGGAGGGATTATACAGTCTATTCTGCCTGCTCATCTCTGCTTCAGCTCTAACTACACTTTTGGGTGGCTTGGTCTAAGCGCACCATTTTCACACGTCTCTCCCCTAATTGTTCCAAAACTATCATGTCTGCCAAAAATCACCTCTGCAGCCAAAATTACAACTTTAATAATCATAAATGCATTCAGGTGTGCTGCACGGTTGAAGCAGTACCAGTAACTTAAGGGGGGAGAAAGGAACTACTCAGCACAGGTAAGGGCATCACTGTTGGGCCCACAGGCATCTATAGAGCTCTTAAAACATAACACACATTGGTTTTTTTCCACAGTCTGAGCAAAACTGCATTTAATCCAGAACATCTTTCCCTTCAGAAGCTTTGCTGTGACGGTGTGGGTGGCTGAAAGAATTCTTTGAATCTGCTTTTTCCTCCATATTGCTTCTTTCACTGCAATTTTTGTACATCTTACAGGATATTCTGTTTTTCATCAAACAAAGACAGACTTTCAGACTGCATTGCTAAAGTCTGACCAGCCAAACTTTAGAAGAAATATATATCAAAAAGTGGTATGAAGGTTAAACTCCTGTTAACAACATATATTCATGGCTCAATTCCAACTTTTATCATGTGCCTTTTACCACTCTCTTCATATAAACTCATTGAAATTCACAGCAAAAATCAGTGACTATCAGCAAAACAAATAATTTAACAGGGTACAAAAGGCATTCAAAATACTCAGGTTCCATGCTTGAAGTGCATGGCAAGTAGGTAATTTGTGTGGTGAAAGACCTATTTTCTATTTTGTTAACAAATTCATTATGTCTGGCTGATTGCTTTCATTAAGTAAGTACATCTGGCTGCATTAAGGAAAGCATGATGAATATTTTATACATGATTTTGCTCATCATTTCAGAAATAAGTGAAAATCAATTCACAATAGAAGTCAAAACTGAAACTGAGGAAGACAGGAATTGTCATACTAAATCAGAGTGGAGGCACTAGCACTTGACAGCTGTACAGCCCAGCTGCTGGAGAGACAGCTGCAAGACCTCCATCACAGACAGATGTGGGATATCCAGCCAGCCAGCCAGCATCCTGCGGCACATCTTGATCTCCAACAGATAAGAAATTGGATTATGACAGATAATGGTTTACTAGATCTTCATGAACAGTAACCAGACACACATTTACAGGCAAATGAGGAGGACTCACAGGGAGGGGAGAGCTCTAATCCCATTCCTTTGGTATTTTCGTATGTCCAAAAGCTTAGCAGAAGCACAAAGAAAAGTCAGGCATTTCCTTCCCCCTTCCCTCCAATTCAGATCAAGATGGAGCATACGAAGAGAAAGCATCCTATAAATAAGAAGATGTCTGGAAACTCACTACAGGTTAAGGAGAGAGTCTGCACTACTATCTTACTCAGGGACATATCTGTAGGACCTGTAGAGTTTTCCTCTTCTCTCCACATGCTCTGAAAAACTGAAGGAAAGTGAAGGGTGTCTCAGTGTTGAGCTGAAAGAAACATTCTTCCCTTCCCATCTTGCTAAATCCATTTTCTGAAATCACTGTCTACATTATATGCCTGCATAAATAAAAATTAAATGCAATTCTCACGTAGCTAACGAGGAAAACACACATGTGCCTCATTTGATGACTTAAGCTAATCATTTATCAGTCACTGTAGTGCTGCTATCTACTATCTAAATGACATGGAAAATTGCCACTATCAGTGTCCTAATGCTGATGTATTATCCGTATCAGGAGTAATTATTTGGTTTCACATGCAGAGTTTCAGTCAGTATCTGGGGTCTATGCCAATAAGCATCAACATCAAATAAAAGGGCAGTCATGATACAAGTAGACCTTTACTATTTTGTGGTAACTATCAGTGAATCTCTAAGAAATTTGTGGCTCTTCTTTACGGTTTTTAGCAGAAGATTCTTTAGAAAATACCAAGTGACAAAAAAAAAGACTTTCCAAAGTTCATGAATTCCTGGAGAAAGTTGAGGCTTCTCTTTTCAGCTAGGTATCTAATCATTATCTCAGCAAACAAACGTATAGTGATTTATTTCAAAACACTGAAGTGCCTTAGAGTCCTTTCTAGTGTTCAAAATTAACAAATATACCATCAAAGTAAACTGACTGGGACTCAATCACATCAGTTGTTTTGGTTGGTTGCGGTTTTTTTGTTGGTTGGTTTGTGGCTTTTGCACATAAACATTTTACTACTAACCCTCTCCTCCAAAACAAACTGTAAGGCCTCTTTCAGGTCAGCTAAAGGAACAGAACTGTTGCTGGATAAAGAAATCTGAATAACCCAAGTGTATCATTCATTTGTGAAAAAAGCTTTGTACCCAGTGATTCAGCATGTTACTGGTCTGAATTTTAACTTTTTAGCCAAATTTATTTTGGTGATTCTTAGGATAGGAATAAGCCAAACCTGGTCCCCTTGATGCCCCAGTCTGGGACCAAGCACCAGAGCAGAAATTAATTCTCATACACAGAGTTATTTTATTCAGGCTACTAAATAAGTGGACAAAATCAAGTGAATTCTCATACAGAAGCCATTAAAATTAAGACCACTGCAAAATGAAGCTTCTTTTTCTCTATCTGAAAGGATCTGCAGGATATCTTCAGCCATCCTAAATACAAAAATGAAATATCCCAATTTTGGCCCCAGTACCAGACTTCAGGAAGGCAATGCAGTCGATGCACAAGACGCAAGTCTCAAGAGCATGCTACTTGTCTTTTATGTATTTGGTCCTCCAGGACACAAGCAATATGTAATTCTTTCTCCAAGTCTGAAATGCTATCTACAAGTTACATATTTCAGTCCAAAGAGATAAAAAATAAATCCCTTTCCTAAGCATGTAATGATCATCATCCTAGATATTTTCATATGTTTAAAAAAAACATTAGTTCTAGAGATTATGCATTGTATCTGAATCATTATCAACTCCCTCCCCACCATTTATGTCATAGGATAACAATGAAAGAACTTAATGGTTCCTTGAATTAGTAATTAAGGGCTGCATTCCTAGCAAGGTCTTCTCCATACCACCACCAAGGCCAGTGTCCCAGTTTTGTGTCTCTATTCTGCAGTGCTACGTGTTGATGTTTCAGCTCGTAGCATTTATGCTGCTAGAAATCTTCTGTCAGCTCCCGTAAGAGTCAGATGATCAAACATAGCTCCCTTTATGAACTCAGTCACTGCTCATAAACATGGTATCAATAAATATTTGACACGCAAGTTTCATTAGTTACTTCCACTGAATCCTCACCAGGAACATGAGAGCACTGTATACAAAAATTGAAAGTTAAGAATTTAATGACACAAAAGTAGGGGACTCAGAAGAAAAGGACTGGCTGGAGGAAGAGAGAAAAGTTACCTGTAGCTTATATGCCCTATGTTTACTAATACATTTTGCTTCCAGCCAAATGGTCCTCTAAACTAGAAAGTTTTATTAATACCAACTTTCCAGAGGGGCATTAGATTTTTACATTGCAAAATACACAACAGTGCTCTAAAATACATGAATCCTCATTTTTGGGTTCCTACCAGTTAATAAAAGATGATAAATTCAACATTATACCAAGCTCTGAGAACACCGTAAGGTTAAGATTTAGAGGGTGCTATGGAAACAGTTTTATTTGAGCCATCTCCTATCCACAAGTTCAATCTTTCAAGTAACATATGTCAAAAGACCACAAAGGTAAGGGTGTATGTTTGTGTTATAAATAATGATAGTTTCACTTACCAAGTGATAGGTTCTTATCTGATACCTAACAAACAGCTCCAGAAATCAGACAAAACCAGAGTGGCTGCTACTGAAACATCATTTATACACAGGATTTACCTGAGTGCAATTGCTTCATGTGCTACAAATGCATGTGCTTTCCTGCACATGTATATGCAATTACGTATGGTGTGGTCTACTCATGCATATATGTGCATGCACACACATTTTGGTAGGATCATGTACAAATCATATGTATTTTAAAGTAAAAGAATTTGAAATGTGTGTGCCTGTGAGGATGCTGGTTTGATGGTATTAAAGAGAGTTCGTTGGTTGCTTCTGATTTTTAAACAAGACAGCAGCATATTGCACAAAGTCATGATGGGAATACCCAGGAATGAAATACCTCATACAGAATAAACCACATAAAACACCAGTGAATGCTTTCGCAACATAAAAAGTAATCTCCAAAAACTCTGTATAATATATGCTGAACTTAACCACACAAAAAAAAAAAAAAAAAAAAAAGATTCCCTAATGGGACATAAACTCTCCCTTCTTCTCAGCTGAAGTGCTTTAAGGCAAATACTGTTTCTACAGGAATTTGCCAGCTACTCATTATTTTACTGTTTATTTTCTTTTTCCTGAACTGTAAGCATGTTTAAGCAGCAGAATGGTGATATAAGAATACTATGTACATCTATGTAAATCTGTGAACAAGAAGAATGAAGATAATCAGCCTATAACAAAAAGGGAAAAAAAAATACTGAATTTCTAGGAACTGCATCACCTGGTCAAACATGGAACAAAATATGAAAATACATCACAATATTTCAAATACTGTCTTTAAGAAACTCTTTATTTTGCAGGTCTTGTAATATATCTCATTATGGTCCAAGTTTCAGTATCTCTTTCTGAGAAATTCATTCAATTGAGTAAAATTTCTGTTGGCCTAAAGACATAATTGATGTTACTCATCTTTTTTACACCAACCTGTACATCTATATAGATTTAAAGCACATTGTGATGGCTTCTTATAATTTTTCTATTATTATATAATATAAATATTGTAATATATATACGTATAATAATATAATTTTGCTATTCCTGCACAAGAAATCGTTGCTGTGCAGTCGGTGGTCTATGTCTAAGCTGCATCTTATTCTCTATCCCTTTATTCAAAAAACCTTTTTTTCCAGATACATGAGTTAATGAATCACGTGGGGGCTTTTTGTTGCTGTTTTTGAGGGTTTGTTTTGTTTTTAATGCCTAGGGTAGTAAGCAGGATTCAGATTTTGGTAAAGATCGAGCACGTGACTACACTTGCTTACAAGACTTAAATATCAATACATAAATAATTAGCCAGGCTAATTGTGCTTTGGGGGATTTCCACGGGCAGTAAAATTCAATGTCTCTCATTCAATGTGGAGATGCTCTTTGGAGCTTGCGGTGGTACAATACACACCAGTTCTTTTAGTTTTAGCCTGAATTTCTGATTTGTGTGGTACTTCAAGCATAATCTACACACAGAAATCTCTTACTTACAAAAATTAATATCCATGATTTTTAAGTGTAGAGAAAGTGAAGAAAGGTCAAACACAGGAAGACTCCAGAACAACAAAAATGAAACAACATGAATCTGTAGAGCATAAGTCTAAGATCCCTCTTACCAAATTTAAAACTGAAAACTTGATCAAAACAAAGTGAAGTAACACCACCAGGCTGCCCATAAGTGACAGAAGTAAGAAACTTCTGCATTTTCTGAATTAACTACTGTACCACGTATGGAAAAGGATGGTGTTTGCTAGACCCTCTACAAGGCAGGTAACATTACAGGTAAAAAGTAGTCTTTGCATGCCAAACACAGCAGGTATGTGTACTGCAGAGAGACCTGGGCAAGCAGCATCTACTGCAGCCTAAAACCAGGTGTGTGCTCCACTTCAGAAGGACTCAAACAGACACGGGAATTAATGGATTTTTTTGTTGTTGGTGTTGCTGAACAATTCCTAAGTTTGGCTTTGTGTTGTAGTATAATTATTTACAGAATAGCAGCAAAATTAAATACATCTATTTACCAAATGAAAGTCAAATAAAATAGTAAAGGCTCTTGTGTAGTATCAGACCACTTACTCCAACTACTCTTAAAAAGCTTATTCATCTGCTACGAGACCCTTAGGCCACCATACATCAAAAATCAATGACAAGTAGGAGCTGTTTGGCTACACTCAAGAACAGAGTTCACTCAGAAGGAGTTGAAGTGGAAAGTTGTAATGATTAACAAAATGAATGAAACCTACACCAGTTTCTGCAAGCATACTTATAATTTAAAACACAGACATTGATATAAAGCACAAAAAAAAAAGGAACAAGAATCATTTCACATTCATTATTTGCCAACATAGATGCTATTCCTTTAGTAAGACAAGATATTACATCCAGCTCCCCTGCAATTCTAGCAATAAGGATTTGGCTTTATTTTTACAAGACCTTACATATGTTCTTCAATAAAATGTGCTTTCTTTTACTGCTTGTACTTCAAAGTCCTCATCACATAAAATGCATTCAAGCAGCAGAACTGGTGGTTTGTGGTCAGAACACGAGCACATATTTTGATAACTTGTTAGTTTGTTTGTTTCTTATTTCTTAATGATAAAACTACAACCATGAAAATTGAAAGTACTGTTATTTCTAGACACTTTTCTCTATCTAACTAAACTCAGGAGGGACTTAAACTAACAGTAAGTTATTTTAAAAAGAGATTAGTTTTGAATATATGTAGATGAAGTAATTTTCCAAAAGAAACTTGTTAACTTGCTTGAAAATCATTGCAAGGAATAAAATTATTACAGTCTAAAGATAAAATCAGTGGAAAATCCTAACAAAAAGCTGGCCAGGAAACCTACCCAGCACAGGTGCACTACCATAATCAGAGTGTGTTATTGTGGTGCTGGTATGCGGTTGGATGTGGTCAGGAGAAAACTGAGGAATGTGGATTAAGGCAATTGCAGATCACAATTCCACTCTGCATTAAGTAAACTTTTGTTAGCGCTACTGGACAAATATCTAAGTCACCTCACCCCTCACATGGTGAAGAAAAAATATTTCTGCGGCTTCTCTGTTTGACACTGGAGGTGTAAAGGGTCCTTGGTCTGAGAAAAAGCAATGGTCAAGGTCAGTCTTGTGGTATCAGTGAGAGCAGTGACTCCTGGATAATTCTAGTTAGCCCCATAACATTTTCTACCCTGCAAACCCAACCGACATGGGCAAATCAATACAGTTTTGGCTGCTGGAACAGCACTAACAAAAATTTGGTCTAGATTTGACACTCTGTGATGTTACAACAAGCTAGATTTCTTTCCACTTACATTAACTAAGACAAAAATTGACTTGTGATGCCTGGGATATAAAGGTCATCTTTCAAAACCCCTATGGCTGCAGCTGGGGAGTTGGAGGATCAGTGCTTCCCACCCAGCCCAACACCTGTGTTTGGCTTTACTTCTGCTCTTTTAAGGTACACGGCAATGTTTAGAAGATTTGCAGTGTTCGTTTTTCAAGTCTACACCAGAAAAGGTCAATGAAATGGTTGAAGCATGTCACCTACACATGCTCAAATGGAAAGAGCAGCTACAAGCCAGGTTTCTCTGTAGGTCTTTCTCTCCAGGTTTGACACTTGACTAGAAATTTGGATTCAGTCCTAGGCTGATTAAAAAAAAAAAGAAATTAAAATGAAAACTAATCTGAGACCCGTCTGAGGTTTCCCCAAAGTCACAGACCTCCAATATTTCCTTCTGTCTCTTGTCACTCTCCTTGGCCCCTTCCAAAATGCCTAGCGGCTTTCTGGCACATCACCAACAACTTCAGACTCTCCTGGATTGCTCACCTGGTCTGCCTGTGCACCTGTCAAAGACTAAACCTTAATTTAAAATCTTTTTCCTTCTATTTTCTATTCCAGCCAGCTACTTCTCCCCCCATGCCTAAAAGGAACTGGATATTTTTTTTTTATCCCTCTGACTCAGAAGTGGAGTTGCAGGAAATTTCTGAGGGAAACTGGCAGTTACTTTATTCCTTCATCAGACCCTGATAATTCACCAGTTTAACACAGCTTTTTTTTGTTCATTTTCTTTTGATTTCTTAACTGCACTTTCCTTTATATGTAGTTGGATTGCAAAACCAGTTGGGTTTTGATAGCCAAGTGGCAACACCAGTCCCAGCACTTCTTCACTTGCTTCTGCCTCGGGAGACTTGGTGGAAATGTTAAGCGTCCCACACAAATCATCAGAAAATGTTCCCAGTGCATTGGAAGCATTTTCAATACTAAAGAGATATGGGATTTTTTTTTTTATACTTTCTGACATCTATATGAGCCTTTGATATGGTTGCCTTCCTTGTTTTCTAAGACTACATTAAATCCCAATAGGCAGCAAGTCCAAGAGAAAACATGCATCATTGAACACTATTTCTGCCACTTAAGAAATTCAAGTATATTAGTTTCAGAAGACAATATCTGGACACAAATGAAACTGAACTAAGAAACAGGCTTGAAGGCAAACTCAGAGATAAATTTAGGTTTTATTGCAGTCAAAATTCAATAAAATGTTGAATGGCAGGAATGAAGAAGGGACTGTCTTGGCTGGATCTCAGTCATGGGGCAGGGAAGAAAGACAACTCTGACATGTAGTTAGAAAGAAATAGTAGGGACTGGTTCAACCCCTGGAAGTTCAATCAAATTTTTTGCTTTGAAATATGAGAAATAACAGATTCACTTTAAATTGGTCCTAGATTGCAACAGCAGAAGAAAAGTGTCTGACAAAATCGTAACATAAATCTGAGAGTGACAAAGAACACTCGTCCTTTTCCATCTTTGTCTTCATGAGCATCAAATGCAGAGGAACACCAACAGCTGCAGCAGTCACTGATTAACTTCAGCAGAAGAATAATGCTGCCCCAAACCTACATTGTACAGTCCAGAGCTTTCTGCCTGTCTAGACTCAAGGGAACAAAAGATTTATCATAGATTAATAAAGCTGCTGCTAGATCTGGCATTGCTGTGGCTCAACCACACAACAGCAAATTGTCAGAACATTCCTACATAAACAGACCCTGCTTTCTCTCTGGTTGTCTGCTCTGAGACCCACCATGGGCTGCAGCTTCTTACTCTTGTTTTGGCTACAAATACATGAAGCAAAAGTATTTGTCATTTTCAAATCTTGCCAGTGCCCAACGCTGTCAAGCTCTGCTGCTTAGAAATCTTAAGATTTTTTTTTTTTTTTTTAAGATTGAATCTCCTTAAAATTATTAAATTGGAGATTATTTTACTTCTCATTTCATTTCAAGTTTTAGGAGACATGTACAAACATTTTCACATGACCTTCCAAGAGTCTGACAGTCAAAGATTTTCTTCTAATAAAAATTTACCCCAAATGTTCACCCAACCATTTTGCTTGTGAGATTTATTTTATAAAATAATAAAAGGATTTGGGTGCCAGCCAGATCCCAGGCATGCCTGGTCTCACACACCCTACCCTCAGGTTGGGAGCAGCAGCAGCTCCAGAGGGCAAGGGACAAGGTCTGTGGCACACATGCAACACTTGGGATTCTACCCACCACCTCTTCCTCTTGGTTTGAATGAACAATGGGTTGATTTACGGTCTCAAGTACAGAGTTTAAGTACTTTATTGATCATTAAAAATACTTCCACTAGTGAAAGGGCAACAAGTCTTAGGAAATTGCAATCAAGTGTGTAAGAGCTTATTTAATTGGAAGTATTGAATGCTCTTGAGAGTTCACAACTGGTTGAGCAGCGTTAGTGTTGAGTTTTGCACTGCTCTTCAATATTTTAGCAGTATTTTTGTTCCTTAGCAATAAGCTTCTCCCACCGAGCACAGCCTGAGGGGAGAAAATAATTAAAAAAACGAATGCAAAACAGAAGAGTAAAAAGTGCCAAAGTGAGTTGGTTGCCCCTGATAATTGTCTTATTTTCCATGCATTATGCTAAGTATTATTCAGCACATTTCCAAGCTGCTGAGATAGAGAGAAATCATCTATAGCAGAAAGTACTTCCTATCAGCATTACACAGTCTATATAATATAAAGCTACCTGCATTCCAGGGAATGAAGGGCAATCCCTACTCAATGTGGTGGTGCAACCACAGCTCCCTGTCTTCCTCAAAGCAGAAGACTTCTATTACCTGTTCCTGAACCACGGCAAATGAACTGGAGCAATCCCAGCTACACACAAACGCTCCTCAGCCAAGGCAAGGACTCTATCCTGATTTGCTTCCGTCAATAATATTTCCACCCAGGAACAGTTCCTAAAACCAAGTCAGATAACCATGACATCTGTTTGCAGAGTTTAAACCAATTACCGCTGTGAAGTTACTCATTCTGTTTGCTGGGATTTCCAGAAAAGTCAGAAAGTTGAAAAAGATGAGATAGATTCACAATTCACTCACTCCCTTAAAAGTCTGGTGTGAATAAAGTCAGTGCAAATTCTGGCTAATAACTCCAGAATAAATGGCAGCAAGTCTTGCTCTAGGTGTTTTGACTACTTAGCCAATGATGTAAGAGACTTCCTAATGCAAAACTGAGTTTTAAACAACAGTACAAAAATATCCACCTTTAGCAGCTGGTCAAGATGCAGAGGCCACCCACTGCGGTGAACAGAGTGAAAACCAGGTACCACACAGCCAAAAATAAGCTCCAACACATCCCCAAACCAATCACCGTATGTGAAGAATATACATGCACAACACAAAGGAAATAAAGAAAACCGAGCCGACAACCCAGAATGGAAACCACAATATATTGATGCACAGCAGCCACAAAATCACTGTATGTAAGGAAAATCTTCCCAAGGAGATTAACAGCCTGAATGACAGCTGCCACTGGGCTTCTGGCTCTACCAATCGCTGCTCAGAAGTGGCAGTTTAGCTCTCCTTCAAACATCTTTCCATATAACAAGAAATAACACATACTCAAATGAAACAGGAGTATGACAAGAAGGCTGTCAGACAGCAGCAGACAGTGGAAGTTGAAAGACAGGGACGGTTTTTACAATGAAAGGGGGAAGAATATGGGAAAAAACCCTGAGCTGCCTGACACGGAGCTCACAAATACCACAAAATAATCAGCCCATAAATACCATATAACATGCTTGCAAATAAATATTCAGGAAGGCATAAAGAAGTAGTCTCTAACAAAAACTGTAAAAATAAAATAATGCACTATGAATACCACCAGTTTTGTCTTCAAGGAAAAAGTATTCCAAATTTATGTGACTTCAGTGAAAAAGCAGTTTTCCCCAGGTTTAAATATGCTGTGTTCTCATTGCTTCTTTTGTTCCCATTCTTTCTCACTGACCTCCATGACAGTGGGAAACAGGCCAACGCTGACCACTGATCTGTCTGCTTTGGCTGAGACATCAATGTATCCCACTAAAAGTCAGCCTGACACAAACACAGTTATTTCCCTGTAATCTATATTAATTTATGTATATTAGCTCTACCAAAAGACTAAAAAAGGTCAAAGAAATATGCTCTTTATATTATTTAAATGAAAAGTCTGCTAGAAAAACAACTTTTTGTACACTATCATAGCTTTATATATATATATATATTAAAAACCCCCACAAAAACAAATAAACAAAACCATAACCTCAAAAAAATCTAAAACAGCCACCAAACACTGAGGATTTTAATTAAATGGCATTCTGGCACACATACTTGGCTCATTCCAGGGCGCGAAAAATCTTTTGCAAGGAAATATCAAGTAAAATATTTATTAGCCTTCTCCAGGTTGCAAATTTCCCAAGCTCCCATATTTTGTAATGTCAGGAAATTGCTACTATAAACAGCCTAAATCTGCCAAAAAATTAATGTAATTGGGGCCAACTAAAGGTTTTTCATGCCTCATTTCCCATCCCTTGGGAGGTTCCTGCCTCAGAGACACACTGAGCACAGGTGCTGCCTTGACACAAGCGGAGCCAGGGGCTGCAGAGAGCTCATGTCCCCTGCCTGCGACGCCAGGAGAGCTGTGAGGAGGTGGCACAGGCAGCAGCTGTAGGCTGGAGCAGGGTGGGAGCCCCATGACCTGACTGGAGCCTCCAGATATGCAGTGTTGGAGACCAGGGGCTTGTGAGCTGTGGCAGCCTGGAGCCTGTTGCTCACCTGGAAGGCCAAGCTTCCCAAGTACTTACTCTGCAGCTTTTTATCTGCCCTTACACAAGCTTTGACTCTTACATATCAGATGCAATGTTACTTTTTTTTTGTCTTAAAGACAAGATTAGAAAAGGATTCTGATTTTTTTTTTCAGTCAGCTTCACCTCTCACTCCACTTAGACACAAGAACAAGACGACCAGTTCACAGTGGCTTCTTCAAAATTTCAAATCACATACGTTCAGTGGTTTTATTTACACAATAGTTCAAAGTTTCCTTTCATATCAACATTGCCCAAGACAATCCTTTTCATTCTTTTAAGAAAAGCTAAAAATGGAAACTTTTCATGTAGCCCCCACTCAGGTTATTGTGGCAAGGCATGGCATTTCCACCACCCCGCCAACACAGGCGCTTTGTTAAAATGTGGCCAGACAAAGGGAGGGCAACAGAGCACTCATTGACTCCTTGCTGGAGCTATTTGGGCTGGCAGCAGCCTCTGACTGACTGGGCAGAGCCTTTCCAAAGACAAGATGCTTGCAGAGGCGCCAAGGGCCTCCCACACAAAAGATGCTACTTTACAATGCCAATCAGAACTCAGCTTTCTTCTTCCGCAAGGAACCTAAGTCAGGCCAACATTTACACTGACCAGAGAAGACCAAAGACTATTCGTTTCTTTTGGAGGCAATTGCCCTAAAATATGTTCTCCAAAATAAATCTGGTGTAAGGCAGACTGGAAGGGTCCCAGGGAGCCGGCTGTGCTACCACCCACAAGAGACTGCCAAAGTTGATACCAAAGATCAGAGCAGAGTTGGGGACCCAAAACAACACCTGTGCCATGATACATATTGTTTCAAGTGCTCAGTCATCACTCATGCAAACTGAAAACAACCCTGAATCAGATATTTGACAAAACTTCCCCTCAAACTAAAATCAGATGGGAGGGGGCATCAAGCTTCTTTCTCAGCCTAAGCTTGCAAACACAGTAATAGTTATTTCTGCTTCATGGAACAAAATAATTATCAATAACACATAACAGTCATTGGAATAGCTTCATCCATATATCTAGCTATTTTCTTTTTTGGGTATTTTGCTGGATACCTTATTTTCCTTTAGAGAATCCTGAACTGCCTGTGTTTTGCAGGTTGGCACCACATCCTGGATGGTGGTTTCTTGTCTCAAAGAACATGCAACTCCCTCAAACTAGGCAAAAAGTATTTTCGATTCAATAGCACCTTAAAAGTTAGTTATTGCTACAATTTTATAAGCAATTCAGAAAGTCTGCCACTGCGTGCAGTTCTGGATCCAATGTCCATCAGATCCATCTCTTTCATTTTCAACCTTAACACTTTGCCAAAGGTCATCCAGCAATTGAACGTAACAGATATTTCTTTTTGGCCTCTTATTGGGGAAGCTCACTTACACAAGCACATTATTTCAATTGAGTATAATTGAAAGAAAAAAAAAATCAGATAAAATAGTCTTTGAGTGAAATGATTTTAAAACTTCTTAGTTATAAATATGCCAGAGATGCTGGTTTATATAAACATAATCAGCAACTCTATTGCAGTCACCTCATTTGCTCCTGCCTTGAGCTTTGGTGGAATGATCGCATCAATACATCTCAGGAAATTCATTTTTCCCCTTCAAATCCTTTTATAAACAGTATCAGATCCTTCTAACAAACTCAGAAAGCCAACATCAACATGTTTAAATGCATGACAACTCAGCAACATCAGCACAATGCACTGCTTTAGCATTTACTAATGCTTTTTCTTTGCCTGTATTTGCTGTCCCTTGCTTTCTCTATTCCTGATCCTCTGCTGGCTGTGGAGTTTGCTGCCGCTGGCACTGCCCAGGCACTGAGGGAAGTGCCTGAGAGGCATTGAGAGCCAGGCCATGCCAAGGTGTGCAGCCAAGTGGCAACAGAGCTTTGGCTTTCTGACATGGGCAGCCCCATCACCACATGGTCCTTCTTACAGCTGTTGCGTGGTTCCTTGTTTCAGCTCATCCTCATCCATACAACATTCAGCGCTCTCCTGCCACCCTTCCCTCACACTCTGATTTAAAGGTTTTTTGAGTCCCTAAAACCAGCACACACTGACATCAGTGATTTAGAGGCTCAGCTATGCTTTCCAAGAGGATCAGATTTGCAAGTTTTACAAATCACACTAAACCCACTGTGTACTCATTTACACTGCACCTTTCACAGCTCTTGATAACTAAGTCTACATTCCTCTGCCCCAACCTCTATCCTCATTCTGCAGAGGCTGCCATGAACAAGCTCTCTACAAAACAGAAATAGATCATCTCAACTGCAATGCTCTATGTTGTATCAGAAAGCAAAAAACATTGCTGCAAAGTCTTCATCTGCAATGGAACTGGCTTCAGGGACTTAGAAAAGGAAAATAGCAGACTCACAGAGGAAAATGCAAGAGAAAGTCAATGTGCAAGAGCAACAAAAAACCAGGTAGTTGCACATAGTATGCAGTTGCATACACAACAGGATCATCTTCGAGAAATTTCTCTAGGAAATGAACTCAGCAAAACTTATCTATAGTTTAATAGGACACACAATGAAAAATAAAATTTAAAAAATGTATTCTATTTGGATGGAGAAAAAAAACCCCAAACCTGGCCACAACACACCCAAAAGAACAAAGAGTTTTATTACATCAGAACATCGGAAGTGCCTGCCAAGTAATAGGATTTCTAAAAAGAGCAGGATTTAAAAAAAAGTTTTAAAATAAGAAGAGGCGGCAATTTGTTTTGTAACATGAATCCAGCTGGCTTAGCATCTAAATGAAAGAAAATTATAGATCACAGTAAACATCATGTGTAAAAGTAAAGAGTAATCAGAGCCCCTCTTAAAAGGAAAAAAAGTCAGACCAAACAAGCTATCCATACAACCAATAATTCTGAGCCACTTCTATGCCAGCTGTAATTGCCACATTGCAAAATACATTTTTCTTAACAATACTCAACTTCTTTGTGAAGTTCGCCAAGTAACTATTGGAAAGCACAAAGAGCAGCATGGGATTCTCATGAAAGTAAGTTAAAAGTATCATTGCAAAAAGAAGTATTATCTTGTGGAATTCAAAATATATGCCACATGAATGTTAAATGTTACAGCAAAAAATGAAAGGGGACTGTACTCTTTCTTTCAATGCAGGAAACATAAACATGCCTTAAGTCAAACTTACAGCAAAAGCAATGATAATATGGACAGGTCTTCACAAAGTCCCAAACTCAGTCATCTGGAGGTGGAGAACCAAACCCACATAGCACAAATTACTCTACAGTTCCCTCTCCTGCTACTTCCAATCTAGCATCTCCAATTACATCAGAAACACAGAAATCAATACAAACATGAAGAAGTTTTCTTTCTTTGTAGAAAGCAGTTTATGGTGCAGAACCAAGCTGAAAGGACAAACAATGCACTGTATGTTTTAGCTGTGTACCATAAGCATCATACAGCACTGAGTTAAACTTTTTGAATCAAATTAAGATAGAACATAAATTAAACAGACAGGAGTCAGAAGCCAGCACTTCTTAGGGTACAGACAGTCTACAGCTTACTTTCATATGACCAATGGCTGATTTTCTGTATGCTATCACCAAATACTATAAAGATATGGGTTAATACATGGCCTGCAGAAGGGTGTCCAAAAGGCTTCAGCAGCCCCTTGCAAAGGGGCCAGTTCCCTGCTTCTGGCCTACAGCACATGGCAGTAACCCATGCAAACACCAACAACTACCTGTCAGTAAGGCTGAAGAGAGAACTTCATGCTCCAAGCAACATACATATGCCACAAAAACATCTAGAACACAAATTATGAAAAATCCCCAAAGAAAAGCACATAAATAGATATATCCCAGTAGGTCCAATCTAGATTTGATAGGCTTTTCTATTATATAAATATTTGTTGGACATGTAATCCTCTTTCCCCTGCCCCTAATCTGCCTCCTCTATCCTGACCTTCCCAAAGTAAAAAGTTTACAAACCAATTTTAGTGCACTCTTCAGAATCCATTACTCTTCTGGGAAAGGATATGTAAAATATGTCAAGTTTGCCTAGAAAGATGCCCTGTTCATAATAGTGTCTTAAAAATCAGTCCTACTGCCAAGATTTTGTTCCTTTTTTACAAACTGGTCACAGCTTCTTTCAGGAAGTAGTGGGGTGAAATGCAGTAAAATTAGAAGGGGCGGAAATAAAAGGCAGCAGAAGGGGGAAATGGTCCTGGTGCAAAATTACCCAGTAAAATCTTCCATTCAACTCCTGTATCAAAAGTCTGATATCAGCCACTTGTTCAGCAAGCGTCTATATTCTCAGACCTCCAGCTGCACAGCCCTTCCTTTTTTCAAAACCTGCAGCAAACAGTTGACTACTGAGTGTTATAATGGCTTAATAACCTTAACAAAGATTAGGTACAGAACACAGAATAGATAACACAGATTCAGAGACAAAGTCTCAAGATTAGGATCTAGATTTACCATCTCTATGTCTAAGGTGCTTGGAAAAGGCTATTGAAGGGAAACAGTTTCAGGTCTCTGAACTGGGCACTGGTTTTCCTGGTGACAAATGTGTCTAGTGTTTCAGCTGGGACCCGTCCTCAGATGCAAATAAAACAGCTGGCATTAATCAGTGTCTCTTTATACACAAGCCTTCATCCCCATGGAGGAGAATTAAAAAACATGCAGGAAATCCAGCCTTTGTGTTTGCTTGCAAGGCAGATAAAATGAGCTGTCATCCTTTCTCGCAGCAGGAAAGAGTAAGGACAGCTCAGATGAAAGTGCTGACAGGCCTGGCGGCGGGTGCTGGTGATGGGACTTTGAAAGCATCATGTGTTCATAGAAGAACACCAGCTACCAAAATAAAAAATTTTTTTAACACCAGGTACATTTATAATGATTAAATACAACCAGTTTACCCAATGTTGCTCAGTTAGAGAATTTGTTTGTTCCTCTACTTTACAGGCTATCCCAAAAGAACAGCCATGAAAACAACAAAATAAAAAGTTCAGTGTTTTACCAATGTGTTCTCGCATTCTTTATATTCTCTCCTGTTTGAGTGACCAGGAACCAGTTAAAGGCTAAATTGCCTTTTTGAGTCACCATCAAAAATTATCCATGTCACACTAGTCCACACAGAGTGGTCTTGCCCCGCAGTGTCAACACAATATAAAACATAACCAAAAATTAAGACAAACCAAGCGAAAACATCCTGTAGCAATAGCTCACAAGTGCAACATTTTCTGAGCCAGCTGGACTTCAGATGGAATTTCTAGTCAGTCATCTGAAGAAGTTTAGTTTCTATTGCTAGAAAGCTTTGAGGAGAATATTCATCATGGATGAACATTCATCACCAATGGTTTGGGTACAGGCGCCAGAAGTCTGCAAAAGGAAAAGGACTTTTACCTTATGACATGAAATGAGAAAGGAAGGATTGATGCTCCAGAAAGTACTGAAAAAGTATTTCATAATGATTGGGGGAAATATCATGAGTCAGCATCTATGTCTGCATACAAAACTAAAAAATCAGTAAGGTTGTATGTTAAAAAAACAGAAGTCACATTAAAACTCAAGCTAAATTAATAACAATTTCCACACTATATAAACAGCACTGTGGATTATTTCAGTTCTTTTTTGAGATACTTGCTCAGTTTAGGCAGATCAAAACTTGAAGTTGCTTATTTAAAAAAAACAAACAAAAAGCAATATATGAACTTACTCTCCCCACCCAAAGCTGGGATCTCTGATAGGAACCCACAATTCCATGAGCTGAGGTTTTAGAAACTTCAGTTCAACATGTCTGACTGAATGACAAGAAAAAGGAGCAGGGAAGCTTTCTAAAGGAAAAAAAAAAATCAGAAAACTCATAAAGGAAAATTGCAACCAAACTTGTCAGGAAATTAGAGGAACTGAGTTTTCAAAATGCAAGATTGACCTGGGTCATAAATTACTATTCCTATTCTTTCCTTTTCAAACTGAACAATGCCTTCATAAACAAAAGACAACCTGTAATTTCAACTGGTTTAAAAGAGAACCTAAACCACATGTTTTGTGGGGTTTTTTTTAAAGCAAAGAGAAAGTCAACTGACACATGGGATGAAATAGATGACTTCCAAGCTCCTTTGACACCCAGACTGAATTCACCTCTACCCCAAAAATGCAATGATCTTTTACAAAGAAATATAGAGAGCAACAGTAAGAGAAGTTCCACACAAAAACCCTTTTCCCGTTAACTTTAATACACTAAAAACCCAAAAGGCTGCAATGCTGAGATACTCATTGCCATTGACCTACTCTGGCACACAAATGAATCACCAAAAACACCGTAATTGCTGGTGTATACACACTCCAAGCAGCCTCTCTTGGGTATGTCCAAGCTTAGCAGTGTCAGAGCCAAACACCATCATCCTTGACCCCTGGACAGCAGCAGCAGTTAGAATGCCGAGATAAAAAATGGCTTCAAAACCCATTTGAAAATCCTGACCTTTCCTCTGCAGGCTGGGGATAATTGGGCAAGAGCAGCTGCTGCCACCTCTAAGCCAGACATCCCATAGGACAGGAGCTGCTCTCAGCTGAGGCACACGACACTCGCTGCCCTGACACTGCTCCACTCCTCCCAGCTCCCCTGCTCCCAACACAGAGCACGACCAGGTGAGATGGGCAGAACGACTGCTCTGTTTCAATCCCACCCATCTCATCATCTTTCAATCCCATATGAAAGAATTTGAAGCAGAGAGCTCTCCACATCTAGGGGCAAACACAGTTTTCAGAGCAGAGATCAAACACACAGACTGCTATTTTATTTCTCTGCTGGCTCTTCACACCTTGTTCTGACAGGGGTCAAATTTTTGGCTTTCATATCTTTACCACATCCTTTTAACTTACTGATTTAATCTGTGTTCACACTAAGTTAGATGGTAGTACCCTAAAGCTTTCACCTAATTTTTTACATCTTCTCAGTATGATCTAATATTTGTTTACAAACTTTCTAGTGTGTACTTGTTTAGTTCTCTTAGGAAGCTCACAACCACCACTCCTGATATTATGATTCTGTCTCTATTTCATAGGAAACCTACATCCCTATCTTCTTTACTGCTTCCCAGAACTTTCTGCCTTCTGATCCTAATAAAAGCAAGAAATAATCAGTAATTTTATCAGCAGCTTGCTTTTGAGAGGATGACGAAACGTTCTGCATGCTGCACATAAAAGAATTGCAAGCTGTTCTCACTGCTCAAGCCAGCCAAACAGAGGGCAGTTCTCTGCACACACTGATTCGCAGCAAACAAGAAGTACACATGCTTCAGGCGGTTGCTGCAGAGCATGATTTGAAACCTACTGCTAGTGATGTGATTTCCACCTCTTTCTCTCCTTTTTCAATAACGAAATCAAAAGTTGGATGTGTATGTGTAAAGGCTGCCATTACTTTCAGAAGCAGCAGACTGCACAAGTTTGCCTTTCTTTCCCTTTCCCTGGAGTTTACACACAACTTCCGAACAGCATTAGGGACAGAGTGGAGCGAATTAATCTACCAGAACTATTTCCAATGTTTATTCAGTTTTAATGTTTTCTTTTGAGGTTTCTCTAGCTGGCTGACCTGAGACCTGTTTCCCCCTGGAGCCTGTGTTGTGGTGCCAGCCCTTTTATTACAGCAGGTTCACATCTAGCGGTGAGAGCAGAGGAGGAGGAACTGCAAGCTCCCTGCTGCTGCATTTGGTTAGCAGCCTCCTCCTCCTCCTCCTCCCACTCTTCAGCAGATGTTTCTGCTGTTTTACCACAACAGGATCTTTTCATGCCCTCACAATTTCTAAAGCAAACAGCAGCCAAAATCAGAGACCCATCTCCAAAGAGGCACAACAAAAGCACTGACCCAAACTACCACCACAATACAGCTGGAATAAAACTTGGCCCTTGGGAGAAGAGGAGGTTGTACACAATGCCACCAGGACAGTGACTAATCTTTGGCAGACCATGTGAGAAAGTCCTGAAGTAGCTGTAGTAACAGAGAACAGCATGAAAACAAATGGATGATTCAGATGTGCATAATATTCCTTAGAAGCGATATTATCAGAAGCTCACATAAAACATTATCCAATCTTTTACCATTCAGAAAAGCCAATGGCATTTACAGCCGTCTCCCAGATGTTGTGCATTTTCAGTTACTTGTGTCTGTGCACATGTGCATGAAGTCAGTGGGTTCAAAACAGGTGGGATTTCTAGAATCTCCATATTAAAATAAATTCCTAGATACCACTAAAAGTACATCCCATAGAGTAGGAAAAAACCAGCTTTCAGACTGTGCCAGGCTTTTGCAGC
Organism: Nicator chloris; assembly: GCA_013400495.1. Lineage (NCBI taxonomy): Eukaryota > Metazoa > Chordata > Aves > Passeriformes > Pycnonotidae > Nicator > Nicator chloris. The sequence goes on from WAAE01004315.1 coordinate 37,280, forward strand.
TGATGTCAAGTCCATGCTAGGAATTTTCTCACAACAATGGAACCAGACTGTGGGACTATGAAACAGTTATTCTTGGGTTCCTCAGGTCTCAGTGGCTCGCAAGGAAGAAAAGAGATCCATTCCTATTAAAGTACAGCCATGTATGCCAACCAGTTAAGCTAGACTCCCTTTAAACCGCTGATGTATGCACAAAAGGCTTTATAGCAAGTTTCTCTGAAAGGTTTTTAGTTGCCCCTATTCCCTGCCCTCCCTCCCCAATATCATCTTAATTAAGTCTTATTTCCAGAAGTAGGTAAAATTATTCCTATTTGTACATGCAGAAATAGACACCATATTTTAGACTTTTAGACCTGTTGGATGTAAGTCATTTGTGGCACTGCTGTGGCAAATACAGCAAATCCTACATAGTGTGTCACTGTCACGTATTTACTGACAGAAGGCATCTGCACCATCCAGTTCAGGTAATAACCAAAGCTATGGCTGTGGCTGAGCTAAGGTTTTTGCCTGCACTGCACTGCTACTATTGCCTGCTTTGAAGAAGCCACATGTGAAATGCTGTGAGGTGATGTGAACATTACCCAGACCTTCCATCTGGTTTCGAACACTCCTCAGGGCTGAGTGCAAGCACATGTGTGCCCGTGCACAGATGTCCAAAGAAACTGCACCACCTCAGTCTCGGGCAGGCCTTGTAGCACATCCTGCTGCCATGATCTCCACTTAACACACGAAAGGCAGCGATGCTCTGCTGCCATTTCACTCTCTCAAAACCAAAAGCCTACTTGCTCTCAGCCAAGCATCTATGCTTGATGCTGCTTATCGGGTTCCTTAGATAGCTGGGTTTCCTTATTATTCCTTAAGAATCTGCTTCTCTTTGATGTTCAGGCTTTCATCTATCATAACAATGAGGAATCATCTGTTTGGGGAAGAAAAGCACATTTCAATATATTCTTAGGAGAGAGAGTTGGATGCCAACAGCATCTACAGTGGAGGATGACTGCAGGTCAACTACTATTTTCCTCCTGATCTTTAGCCTGGAGGTGGTTAAAGGGAAACTGAATGAATGATTTCCTTGTTCTAGCGACATTTGTAATCCTGTGTAAACGACGCTATCTTTGACAAAATCTTGGTGAGCCTTAAGTTAAAATAACAGTGGTGATGTCACTGACCGGGCAGTTATACTGAATGCTTCCTACAGCTTCTGTTGAACTGTTCCATGAACACCACACTGGAAAATTCTCCATGTTTCAGCCATCTTTCAAAGTCTGCAATTTGATTTCATCAAGTAAAAATACCTGACTTTTTTTTCTTTTTAATGAGCTGTTTTTCAGATGATGATTAAACCCAGAACCAATAATTTTTGAAGTATCAAACATTTAAAATAATACTGAAAACAGGTATGCTGAGTTTAAAATCCTAAGTGATTATGGTGGAGGAGGTTTATTCAGACAATTTTAACAAAGATGAGCTTTAACAAAGATCAATTTTGTTATATAGAGCTGCTAGTGAAGATTTTGGTGGGATCTTCTGAAAAAATGCACATTAAGTATTATTTTGAGACCTTCTGCAGGGCGAGTTTTGAGACCAAATATTTACACTATAAATGCACTTTAATCTTGTGGCTCTTAGTTTGGGGAACAGATCAGAGTACCACCTAATCCATGGGCTTTATAACAGAGGTCAACAACACAGCTTGGGATTTGAAATACTGCTCTTCACAATAGATTTCTCACAAACAAGCTGGAGAACAAGCACTACCTGCAAGAATTATGCAGACCCTTCTCACAGTAAATAACTGAAGACTGACACAATTTTAAAAATGGCAGATTTCTTGCAAAGTGACCTGTTTTCTTATTAAATAAATTCTTGTGAGAAGATTAGTGTACTAAGAAAACACTGGCAGAAAAGCATGTTCAGCGCCAATAAAAGATAAAAAATAATTAGAAATCTCAAAACTGAGTTGAGGACTCATTAGCAAAGACAAATGAAAACTGAACTGCTAGATGACAATGAAGACAGTAATTTGTACCCAGGCTATAAGATATCACATAGGAATTCTTCAGACTTCTTTGGTTTTCGTTACTTAAAAATTAAAGCTCAACCATTATTCAGAGGATTAGAATGACATTTGAAGCCTTTTGTCTGAAACTTAAATTCTTATATCCAATGTATTCCTCAAGATTTTATTTTTGAATGGGTGGTGTACCCAGACTATTTGTTTGTTTCAGTTTTTGTCTTAAACCAGTAAAAGGCCCTTTCAATACAGCTCTCACACCATGGGTACAGTCACATTAGTGCCACAAAGACTGAGGCCAGTCTGCTTCGTTCTGTTTCAGTAAGGAGTGATTACTGATACAGGATGGCATTATTGCAATAAAACTGTGGCTACGTTTGGCAAGGTTTTACCACACTTAGGGACTTCCATGGGCATACTGCAGGGGTCTTTAAATTCCTTTAAATTATGACTCAAATATTTGTCCTTATGTATCCTACATATATACTGGGCAAGGCAGGTACATCCAGAAGATGACTTGAGAGCAGTCACCTTAGATGTCTAAAGCTAGACTGGTGTTCACTTTGCACAAAAGTATTTTATTTTACATTTTAAAGCTTGTTTCAAGTCACCTAGACCTCACAGAGATGGAAGATAATGTGAAATTTTAGGCACCTCAGTTTTAAGGACAAATCTCACTGGAATCTAGCTTTCAAAAGCAAAAGATTTAAATTTTCTTAAAATTAATATCTATTATTTTGAGACATTTCTCATGCACTCAATTATTACTGGTTTTGCTATTAGTTTTCCTTTAAATGGAGTATATTGTTCAAACCAAAGTTTATAGAGAATGATGGCACAGCAATGGACTCAATTAGGAGATGGAAGGAAACACAAAGGAAATTCAAATGTTATTTCAGGCCTAAAATAGAAGTAACAAACTTCCAAGATAAACAGCTTGAGAGTAACTGCTTCAATTTCAATTTGATAAACAACATTAAAAAATGGCTTTATAATGCTCAGCAGTTTGATGGCACTGGAGATATCTGGAAACAAAGAAAATCTGAGCCTCTCATGAGAAACCTTCCTGCTAACATTTTAAATGATGAAGTAAAAACAAGGCAAGAGTCCTTAATGCTACACTCTACATTCTTAGATCCCCTACACATGACTTCAGCAATAATTAGCAAAACGTGGTCAGTAGAATATGTGGCAATGACTTTACAGATATTGAACTGTATAAAAGACAGTAAGTATTAAACTTACTAAAAGAGTATAAAACTCTCTGCATTTGTTGCACACAGTGAACTTTTGAGTCTTGACTTTTGTGTATACACTGCTGCAGGCCTGTGAAGTCAACTTTCTCCACTAGAAGTTACTGCAGCCTGTAGTCTGCGTGTCATCCCCAGCATAAAGGTATTAAACATAATTAACCACTTGGTGATTTAATGATAAGCCAAAAGTTCCTCTACCATGTGTTTTATTTCTTACAGTTATACCCCTACTTTTTAAAATCCCATTATTCTACAGTATGTTTTTCTCAATACATCAAAACTCAGTTAACCCCAGGTGAGTTCTGTTGATACTGTTAAACTTTAAACTATTGTCTATCAATTACAGAATGTGTATTTCCTTCAGACCTGAACCAGACAAAAACTTGACATATGTTCAACAAATTAAAAAGCAAACATTTCAAGGTGAACAGCTCAGCCACAGTACCACTCAAGGTAGCTGCCTGCTAGTAACTCCTGTAACAGAAGACTTTAGAAAGCCCCTTCTTCATCCCAGACCGATTCCGGTACCACTGACGGCAATGACAGAGAGTGAACATTTACACTGGGTCTTTTCTGTTTCTCAAAAGACCATGATTTCCTGAGGTTTGTGGCTACCTGAAACTATCTCAAGTACAAAGATTCAAGACGTACCATCAAGTTTTCAGCAATCTCAGCCAGAAACAGACCTCTGACACCAGACAGAGGAGCACAAAATTTCATTATATAGAGATAAGGTCATCATTAGTTATGAAAATAATGACAGCTGAGCCCCAAAGAGGCTGGCACAAAGTTGCAGTAGGATTTCGGTACTGTTTAGGCATGCAAGAGTTTGGACACTTTCATTTAAATATCACTTTAAAAAACTGTGCCATCAGACTTCTGTCTCTGTCTACATATTTATCACTGAACACCCAAAAACTCATCACAGCAAATTTTACTAAAGCAGAACCAAAGTACGTCATCATCATCTGGATCATGCAAAAAGGTCCATGATAATTTAGACAAAGTACAATGAAAGGATCTGAATAATGACATTTCTTAAATTGTGATGAGGTTGGGCATCTTTCTTTGTTGCCTGGACCTCCGAAGACAAATAAGTGAAAGTACAAAGAATAAACAGAAGTAGAAATAGCACTGTCACACAGAATTAAGGCACACCCAGTACACTATTCTGTATGATGACTGATGCAAGTAACATGTGATATACACCCAGAGAAAATGAAAACTGACAATAGCAAGCCTGCATTTTTTGAGCCATCCAGCAACTTAAGACGTTAATCAATTTCTTTGGGACATCTCTGCTGTTCATTACTTCAGCTTATTCTTCTTTATGCCTTGCTACTATTCACTGAGCAGCAAAGAAATACAATAGCACACAGGAAGCAGCAAACAAAAGTCCTTTTAAACACTTGTTCACATTATTTGCTGCACATGTCAGGGCTGCCCAGAGGCTACTGGTTTACACCCAAACCCAGTTTTCTTAAACACATAGCAGAATAGTATCTCACTTTGGAAGTCAAGAAAATTTGATTTCTTAAAACTTGAGGGAGCAGGGTAGAAAAAGACAAAATCACAGTGCTGACACAACCAGCTCCCTTTATGTTTTCTTATTTAAATGTTCCGAACATTCCACTGAATTCTCACAAATAGTTTCACTGAAGGCATTTAGCATACGTTTGCTCTATATTCACTTGCTCCTCTGCTGATACTGACATTTCTTGGTGTTAAATCATTCTCACAGATGAAGACACACGGCAGATTGCCTGTTTGCTTTCTAGGCTGAGCTCAGGGAAAACTCAGAAACCAGCCACATAAAGTACTCCTTTTCTATTTTTATGTAAAAGAAATGAACTGATAGGTGTGTTTAGCAAAGTCACAGCATGTGACAATTGCAGATGTCCATTCTGCAATTATTTTCAGAAATTTGGCTTAAGTAATTACAAGAAAAGATTTCTTTAGGAAATATTACTGAAGTTTTAGAACAGTAAAAAGATTAAAATTTATTTTTCAGTTTTTCTCTTAAGTTACATCATGATCCATCAATACTGCACAGACTCGCAATGAAAACTCTCAGACTTCATAAAATATTCCATGAAAGTACAAATTTCAACAAGTACCATTTGAGAGAATTTATCACTTTGAAACTAACCCATCACAGAAATTTCTCTTGCAGCCTATGCCCAGAAGCAGCATTACCAAGGGCAGCTAATACAGTGGGCATGTGATTTACACTGCTGTCCTGTGCCAAATGCTTTACCCTGTCAAGTTCCAGCTGCACAAGCTGTCCTGCCTCTCACAGGAGAAAATGTCAGTCAGGGACACACACTGTCTTGGTTTTGCTGGGTGAAGTTCCAAAGAGAAAAAGGCATTTCTGTACTGGTTTCTTAAAAGTTGTTACAACGTCTTTCTGAAAAGGAGGGAAAGAGGGAGGTTAAACAGAAAGAACCAAATTCTTTTATTTTAAAATTTTTGCTATGGACCAACATGCTTTTTCTTTTTCTTTTAAATTAACACCATGAATACAATAATGAAATGTATCAGTGGCCTGGCATTTGGTTTAGATTTTTTTTGCTCTGTTCTGCAGGCAATAGCTAAGCACCAACAGCACACACCTCACCCTTACTTTGGAGTAGCTACCCTCTTTTGGAAAACCATGGAATTTTTTGTCAAAGGAGAAAATTAAAGAAATTAAAATGGCGATGGAGTCCAGTACCCATCAAAGTAAGGAAGATCAAGGAAAAATTCATTCAGAATTCTAATGCAGGATCTTATGTTAAAAGCAAGATCCAAGCAGAAAGACTAATCTCAGTAAACAGTCCCACCACCTTCCCATTTCAAGATGTTGTTGAAGCCAAGAAGCTCTGAACTTATTCCATCATATGCCATCAACAGAATAAGAAAATTTAAAAAGTTTCAGGCTGTTTTGCATCTTCTGGGTTTTTTCTCTTTTTAATTCTGTATCACAGTTTTATCATTTTAAGGCTCTTAAAAGTAATTCAAACCACTAGTGAATTGGACAAAGCTATAAACCTATGATATAAGAAAAAAAATACACAAAAGTTCACATTTTACCACACTATATTACTGTTTGATTTTAGCAGAAATGCTCTTTCACATTTAACCCATAATGTCTTGGCACTTGTGTGAGGGAGAAATCAGACAGGGAAAAATGTCCCCAAGGGAAAAAAAAAACCCAACATAAAACAACAAACTGATTCTTTCTCTCACCAATATAAAAAGGAAAAAAGAAGGAAAAAAATGGGCTCAGTATATCACAGCAATAATAAAGCACAAAACACTTTACAAAAGCAAATTCTGGCTCTGTAAGACCACCACAATTCAAGCAAGCATCAGGGAAAGGGAGGAAACAATCAGGAGAAAAGAAATACTAGTCTTATCCTAGAATATGAACAGCTTTGGGGAAAGACACATAACTCACCTTCAGATTATAGAAATACATCTCTATTCACAGCAGGCACTCAGCCAATAAAGCCCCTAAACCCCTTGTTATTTTTCAAGGTTATCTAACAAAGTAGACAAAAACGTATGCCACCTGCTCTCTTTGTGCCTGATTTCCTCCCCTTCAGTCCCTCCCTCTTGCCCCTTGCCTTTCCTGGGTTTATATAGATCCCAAAGTCATGTTTCAAACCAGCACATTTATGTTCGCATAAGAGGCATGGAAAGTGCTACCACAAAGTCTTAAACTGCATTATAGTCATGTGTTTCAAATAACAAAGAACAAGAGCAAATTGCACGGTTAGGCCCTGAGCCTCTTTCCAAAAAGATGAGCAGAGCCAAAGGATGGCACTTATGTTTCTTTAGGACCCTACAAGAACATTTGGAAGGAGAGGTACAGACAGGCTGTCCAGCAGGGGTATGTGGACCTGGCACAAGTGGGAACCTCCTGGCAGACCCACTTTGTCACTGTGATACCAGTGTAAGGGCCAGGCCAAGAGCTCCTTTACCAACCTCACACAGACTCACGGAAAACCAACGTGATTATTTGTCTTCCCAGCAAAAAGGGAGACATATGAAGGATTTGTAGCAGATAGCAAGGACATTTCTGCAGACTACTGGAAAGCCGGCTGCATAGGGAGCACCTTGAATCCACAGAAAGTTGAAGCAAAGTTGGCTGATGTAGAATAGTAAAAGATGTCAAGAAATAAAAACAGGATCCTGGAAAAGAAATTCCATAGAGAATGAATCTTGCAAAATTCACATGCTTCCCTAGGAACAGTGGCTTCAAATGCATCAGCAAGGAAGGTGAGCTTGTCCAAAGGCAAAGTCTTGAAAGCATTATCACTTGGTCATCAAATTATTGATAATCAATACTGTCGAATTGATGTCAGCCTGTGATTCTCAAAACACGAAATCATGGCAACAAGTCAGCCTGCACACGAAGTTCAGACCTGAGCTGTGCCACCCCACCTAAATGCTTCCACACCAGTAAATCACTAACTGGGATGAGTGAACCTCCAGCTTGTGTACAGCAGCTCCGTCCTTCTCCTTGTCAGTATCTGCTTTTAAAAAAATAATACGAAGAAACACAAAATATTACCCAATTTCTTATGTATGCTGCAACAGATGCTAAACTCAGACGAGCTCATTCTCTCTCATACTCATTTTAGTGAGTAACACAAGCTACTCACTACAAATCTGTAGACAAGTTAGTGCTTTTGTTTTGTCCTCTAGTCTCTAGAAAGATGTTAGAGCACTACAGTACAGCAGAGCTGCTGTTTGAAAAATGTCATTTCAGGAGGGGTTCATCTGTAAAAGATTATAAATTCCAACTATGCATCAGGTTTCTCAGAGGACATTTTTTTTTCTTATCAGTTCTCCTTAAGCAGTAGAAGATTCAACATAAGCAGGATTTCTCAATACACCTTTCTTTATAGCAAAAAGAGAGGTCCAAACACTCATCAGCCTCCTTGATATGCAGCCATGCAGAGGGGAAAGGACACACCAGCAATATTGTTGAATTCTCTTCCTAAATTCCCTTTCTTCTCTCTGCTTTCACAGTATTTCTCATCAGCTATATGACAGGTTAATCACATTACCCCATTTTATTCCTCTCTTTGCCAGTGAGGGAGAACAATAGTGGCAGAGTTATGATGTGTCAAATCTTGGCACATACTATTTCATTTTCCAGAACTGCTTGAAATTGTAAAACACCCCTATTGTTTCTATTGTTTTATCTCAGTTAGGATTTGCATCTCTCTTTCTGCATGACAAGCAGACACTGCAATTTCTACAAGTCCAGTTGGATGAGCACACTTAAAACTGTTCCTGTTTCCCACACGAAATTTCTGCAGGCAGGAAGATGCCACGATCTGCTAACAAAGTGGGTATTCTAAGTTTCTGGCACCACAGAAATAAAGGGAGGAAAGACTTCCAAGTTTTGACCAAGTCACTGCATGTGAACAAACTGACTTTTTATTATTAAAACATAAACCCCTTCCTCTTTTCAAAAATGCACTTAGAAAATATGAGAAGCCAAGTGGATAAAACTGCACTTGAGGCCCATTGAAGGTTCATGACATTCACTGCAGGATCATTACTGACTAGTCTCTGCCTCTAACCACCCTTGGAATTTTGCCTAACATAAGGGATCTCCCGATAAATAGGAGGTAGCAAAATGTGGGTACAATAAGAATAGAGGATAAAGCCACACAAATGGGAACAAAAGATATTTTTCCTCAGAAATATGAAATTTCAGTACTTTCCACGTAATTTCTTGCAGCTAAGAACACATTCAAAAGAAAATATGAATTGGTCAAGGCAATTTCTGTTACAGCTAAAGTAGGAGAACTAAAAGGACACCTGAAGCAGTAACTTTCATTATCTTCCCAGAAATCTTGTAAACCAAAGAATAATTGTTCCTGGTATTTATACTAAATAAATAAATAAATAAAGTCTGAAAACAACCAAGCTAACAAAAGACTCCACCAAAATACTTTGCACAAGTAAGTCTAAGCATGTTCAGAAGTCCTTTAAGCAACCCTTTGCTATCTGTAAACAGACCAAGAAAAGAAATGGCCACTTAAATGTTCCATTTGCTATCTTACTAAGAGGTTACACAGCCCATTCAAAGGTTTGACAAGCACTTCCCCAACTTTTTGTTTATCCTGGAGATGGTATAACTACACACACACGTCAAAGCAAACAACAGACTGCCAGCTTGCAGAGTATTTTAAACTGCATTTTGGAGAAGAGTTTGAAAGTGTTCCTAAAATCACAGACTATCTTCTATGGGTAGGTGGAAGGGACTTGAGGAATACCGAAATACAGCTCCTGTTACAACAAACACCTTGTATTAATGGCAATTAACAAAACTGGGAAGAGATCTATCTGGTTATACATCTAGCAGCATCTCAAAGAGACAAAAACCTTTGCCCAGATTGTCACGTTCTCTTCCTGGATATTCAAGATAGCACATCTTCTGCTTCTTCATGCAAATGTTCTGAAATATATTTTGAAGATCTTTGAAAGGCATTTAGAGAATAATGCAATTATCAGGCATAGTCACATGGGTTCACAAAGGGCTAGTTTCTTCCCACTGAAATATTCTATTATATTCAAATATTCTTTATGTACTTAGCATTTTAGGACCCCCAAAAGAGGCGCAATCCAAATGCAAACCAGCACAAAATTATTATTAACATTTTGTCATAATATCTTAATAACAGAAAAGCCCGGACTAGAGAAAACTATATCAAAGTTGGGTTGTATTCATAGAACAGCCACCCATCACACAGAGAGGTTTCTCATTCACAGTCTGATTATGGCTCCAGCCCTCAAGGTGACCAACTGAAGTCAGGAATAAACAGGAATTGGGCAAGAGATGCTCTCTGAACCAATGTGATCCTTGAATTTAAAAAAGGTTAGAGCTTTGAACCAGCTCCAAGGTGAAGAAAGATGAGCTACGTTCACTGTTCAGTGCAAAATCTCAGCAACAATTTTCACGTGGGAAATAGCACGTGCCAGAGGACACCATCACAATGCAGCTTCCTGCAAGTCAGTCCTCTGCTTGTGACCTTCTCTTTACAGAAATTCATGGGGCACTGCAGGAACCTAGAAATCATAGCATCGTAGCTAACACCTCTGGAGCACACTACAAGGACACCCTACTGATTAGGCCGGCTGGACTCTGAAGGTCTGTTACCAACATGAATAGAAGTTGTGTGACAAAGTGCTCATTACCCATTTAAAATTTACCTTTAAAAATGTTAAAGGCATGGATACAGAGAAGGTTATACTAGATGTATAATTTTCAAAGCCAAAGGAAAGTACAGAGAAGCCATGTATTTACTAGAATGTAACAAACATAACCATGGGCCCGTGTCAGGGTCTGACTTCATCCAACACTAAGAAAAATGGGGAGATGGATTTTTCTCAGTTTGTTTGAAAAGGCTTTTCATGTGTCAGACTGAGATTCTATATATTAAGTTTCACCCTGGCAAGCACTATATTACTGTGGCGGTACAACAGCCTCTGAAGCAGGATTCTACTGTAGAAGTGCCTTACACATGCAGTACTAGCAAGGACGATTAATCCCTGAGAAAGTCTGCTTGGAATCACTCCAGTCATCATTTTGCAAGAACATGCACACACAATGCTGACCCAAAAGCCAAGCGTGCTCCATAAAGGGCTCCAATCTATGCAAAGCAGGAATAAATGAAATGAGATATCCATGAGCTACTTACAGGCAACCTGAAACTCGTACACCATGGCTGTCATGGCAGACAAGTAGGGCAAAGACATCATCTTGTCAACACAAGCACTGCTGCATGGGTTACTGGAACAAGTCAGGAGCAACAAAACCCTGTGCTTGAGCATGCACAAGGCTTGAGCAATACACCCAGCACTGATGTTTATTGCACATTATTATACAAAAACTTCCCAGGTTTGGGCTGGTTTTCTGTTATTGCTGTTGTTGGATTTTTTAAAGCAAAAATGATAAGATAAAAAGACCTTATGTGAAAATACTATGAAGGTTATGCATACAGGACCAGAGACTTGAGTGATGCTTGTCGTACATGAAAAATGACTGCAATACACAGACTATGTTCCACCAGGTAATGGAACCATGAAGAGAGATGCTTTTTTTTTTTTTTTCATGAAGCACATGTAACTTGAGAACCTCTTTGTATAAAACCCCTCGCAAGACTAGAAGCCCCTAGCAAGACTAGAAGACACAGATCTGATCATGCATTTATGAAAGAGAAAATATAAATTAAACCAGGATAGAGAAACAGATCTAAAATTACTTATTTCAATACCTTTCCCATCCTATGAACACAAACTACATCCTATGCTTCATTATTGACCTTGTGTCTTCACTGAAACCTCCTCTCACAAGCTCACACTAAAATAAAAACACTTAAACAGCCTCTGCATTTTTCTAAGAAGAATTCATTACAGGGAAACTTTGGTTAGTGATACGTCCAAGATCTTAATTAAAGAGAGACCAATCCGCTCAAAAGCATGACCATTCCCACAGGAATGAGAAGAAATCCTTCTTATTGAAATAAGAGCATAAAAATAAAATGGAATTCATTCTTGTTTCTGGCAAGAAAGGCATTTTCAAATCCCATTTGATGTTGTAATCCTAATAGCTTCTTCTTTCAACACTACACTGAAGTACATGTTTAATCTTTCCAAGACTCTGGCTTTTTCATTGTCTTTAACAGATTTATACACATATTAAACATGAGTACATCCATCCATACTCAAATCTCTCCCTTTTTTTATACATCCTACATAAGTTTGTCAAATAAAGGAACTGAACTGAGTAACAGACTGATCTGGGAATTGAGAGATTTCTTAAACTGTGAAATCAAACCTGCTGCTACTCAATCAAATAATGCTCATGACCTAACATTTCAATCCCCACCCTTATCTGACTGATACTAATTTTACACTGGCATCCAAAAAGGTCATTATTTCAGCTGAAAATCACCTAAGGAGATTTTATTTTTTCCTGGGAGCTAAAGACATTTAACTCTTTTCTGACTAAGACATGCAACTTGAAACGTTCCTACTTTTGGCATCACCATGACTTCAGCTCCACAGTCAACTTAAATGACCATTACTGGTCAGCACTCGAAGAACATTCAGCACAAATAATGATCTTCATTGTTCCTGAACTTTGGGGCAAATGGGAGAATCTTTGCAAAGTGAGGCTCAGCAGAGAATTGGGAATTAAAAGCAGCAAGCAGTATTCCAGGGCTAACACCTACAAACTGTTGCAAGTATTTTTCTTTTAACCAATTAATCATTTAATGGAAATAAAGTGGATATGTGATTTAATTTTCTTCCATTTTTCGTTCTGTACTATGGTGTCATGATACTTATCAATGAAATAAGACTACTAAGAAAACAAAGAGAACGTTTTTATCTAAAGCTGACTTCAACTGGTTACAATATGAGCTTACAGAACAATTTCCAGCCCATGTGTTTTTGTCATGTCAACGGTTTCCAAAGATAATAAATGCTCTTCAGTATCATGCCTGGCATAACTAAGCCTATAAGCAGGCTGCTAAAATTATATAGAGAATGTACAAGTGAACTCTTCAAGCAGCTCTCTGATGACTTCAACCCAAGAGCAGCACTCCAGCGAAACGGAGGGATTTGGGCAGGAATGCAGACTATACAATAGGCAGCCATATATAGAGACCAAACTTCGTCACCACCAGCATCCGCAGCGCGTCCCCACGTTATGCTGCACGGTGCCGGCTCTACCTCACCCAGCTCCGGGAAGCGCTCGCTGGGGTGGGCACAGCTCTGCTACGCTCCCTTGTATCTACAGCCCACTGCAACAGCTCTGAGGTGGAGACATATATATATATACGTGTATATATATGTGTGTGTGTGTATATATATATATAGGCTCTTTATCATTTTTTCCTACATTTTACCGGAATCTACAATTTTCAAGCCTTGGTCCACGGACCATTTGAAAAGGGTGCACAAACAACGATGAAGAAAAGCAAGGCTACTGACAAGCTTTAAGTCATTGTGCAGATTGCTGCTCTGGCCTCCACAGCATCCACAGAGAGTGACTGAACCCTGTGCACACATTATGGCACAGCCGGTTATGGCACGGCCGATTCCTCATCAGCAATGATGTCATGTGCTTTGCAGGCAATCCTGCTAAGATTACACTATATACACATATATATACACACACATTATGAAACAAAATAAATGTATGAATTTAGCATTAGATAACATAGAGGCATGAAAAATATATGTTGGGAACCCACGTTTACTGAAACCAAAAAAATTTGAAATCAAAACTAGATAAGCTTATCCACCCAAAGAACTGCCGCCTTTAGGCAAGATTGCAATGCAGCTAAAACTTCCATCACAACATTACAATCCATTTGAATAGTACTTCACTTTCGAGAGAATATTATTTCCTTGAACTTCCAGTTCCTGCAATCAAGAAACTATATATCAATTTTAGCATTATAAATTAAGTGAAATAATAAAATAAATAAAATCACCTCAGTTCCTGAAGCTTGGAGACTGAAGATGTGTTATCTACTTCTGATTACATGCAAAATACCAATCGTCCAGCTCCTGTGAAAAATGCCTGAGCAGGCTTACGTACTTTTTATACACAAGTTACTGTGAAGTCAAACTGGTATCCAAGGGGCACTCCAGACTCATGTGAGATCTCATCTCAGGGCTGAATTCGATCCACTGCTGACAAAAGGTTCAGAAAAGGCTTCCTCCCCTAACAGCATGGTCTCCTTGACAATTTCTTAAAGGACTCAGAAATGCAACTTCTTGAATTTCAAAGCTTTCTCAGGTTTAGTCTTTCTAAAAGCTGATTTTCGAGGGTCTGATCCAATGCTCAGGGAAGCAAGTGGAAAGACTCCAACTAACTTCAGTAGCCTGTGGATTGGATCCTGCAGCTGGAAGAGCTATTCTTCATCAGGTTTTTCATTAAATACAACACATGCCATAAGAAGTATGTATAATCTTTATTGATCAAAATGACACAATATAAGACCACCTTAGGATAAAATTCCTACTCAGTTACATCCTTCCTTTGACTTTTAAAACATTCAAAAATACAAAAATTTTTTTTTCCTTTACTCCTTTCCTTTTCTTCCTTGGCAAACATCTCCTCTTACTACTATATCTTAAAAAAACACAACTCACCCCTCCACAAAAAAATGTTAGTTTAAACAAGTGTTATGCAGGAGTCAATACTGTACTTTCCAAAACTCATATTAATTGAAGGCAAGGTAAGGTCTTAAACATAGAGAAGGCAATATTTGAAACCACTGGCAAAGTTAAATTTCTTCCACCTTTTCTGAAGAATTACAAACTATGCTCTTAAGCACCAAATGGTCAAACGCAACCTGTCAGAAATATATTATTACAAGACAGCAGTATTGCCAAAACCTCATTTAAGTTGCAACAACCTACAGAAATATTCCTCTTAAGAACTTTTCCACCTGCAGCTAAGAAAAATACTCTTTAAAAAAGCATGGGCTAAACTGGTCTTTGCCTCCATCCAAAGAAATCAAGAGGTGTAACATCTAGACTTTATCCCACCACACGCAGCTGTAAATATGACACCATGGATCCCCTTCCTTCATGCAAAAATTTTAGACAAAAATAATCAAGCAGACCACCAGCAGGAACTTTAGTACCAAGAAACATCTTGTTATTACATCTTTTATCAGAGAGAGTTATGGGTATTTGTTCCTCTTTATTCATATTTGTTCAGTGCTAACACCAAAGCAATGAACAAGGAAGACTTATGAAATTACGTCATTGCCTGTTGTTTTTCTGTCTCTATTTCACAATAACTGAAGCATTAATGGGCTTCTCTCTACAGCATCCACAGGTAGGCTCACAAAAAAGCAACAGTCCACTTGCAAACAGAAATTATTATAAAACCCACCATTAATAAATCATATGAACTTCAAGGAAGAATTTATACTATTCTACTTTCAACCAATTTTACGTTCATGTGTTTTCAGTGATGGTGTAACCTCAGCACGGAGAAATGCAGCCTGCATGCTGAGCCAAGTGCAGTATTTCTCAGGTTGCTGCCTTTTGTCCCTGGTGCAGTTAGGTGACTGGTCATAAGGCTTGGGCTTGAACAAAGCCAGCAGCACAAAGCCCTGACTGCTCTTGCTGCTTTCCCACAGCCCCCTGTGCCAGGGGTGGCAAAGGCCTTTCAGGGGGTGCCCTGGGACTCCCAGCTGCCGTTTGACATGCAAATGGCATCAAAGATCTTTCAATCCCACCTCGAGGAGGGAAGATAAAGGCAGTAGTTCTCAGAGGAGCGACCCTGCATCTCTTCAGGATGCTGGCACTGCTGCACACAAAGAAATCGTCCTTGAGGTTAGGTGAAGGACTTAAAGAAAACAACTGAGGGGAATTAGAGAAAGGTAATTCAGGCTACAATTCTTCTCCTCGAGAGTAACAACAAAGTATCTTAAAAACGTCACTTTTCTCTTCTTATATACAAGCACATATTCAATAATTCCAGCATTTCCATTTTATTTAGAGAGCCAACACAAATGGTAAAATTCACTCCTGATTACAGGCTCCAATTGTTTCTTGTACCAGTCCAGCTTCAGTATTTATGTACTAGTATTTTTCAACCTATTTCAGTGAAAATCAAGCTCTGTAAAGCTATGCAACTTCACAGACCCATAAATCATCCCACAGGTAGCTTACAAGGTTTTCAGAGTTTCTACTCTTATCTTCAACCCAAACAATTACTACATCACTTTTATAATAAACACACCCAAAATCAAAATGCATTTTTCCTCTCCAGTTTAATATGACCATCTAAACCCAACTCTTTCAAACTGGAGGCTGAAAACTTAACCACTACTGAAATACAAGTTGAATAATTTTCAGACATCCTCAAAATCCAGAAATGTGTTCCCATGACTTTAACCAGAAGAGCACCAGCTGATCCTTGTTTGTAAATTAAAGCTCTTCTGATTAGGTTGTTAAATAATGATATCAATATGTTAAATAATTATTAAATACTATAATTACTACTACCTTCAGAAATACAGGAATACATAGGAGAGAAACTCAGCTAAACTCTGAAAGTTGGAAAAACTTGTGGAAAATATGAGTATGAAAGAGAAAGAATGGTGGTGGGAGCAGAAATAGCATGCACAAACAGATCCTACCTACCATAGTATTTAATGGAAAAAGAGCTTTCAGCTAGTCTCAGTGGGAGCAGAAATAGCATGCACAAACAGATCCTACCTACCATAGTATTTAATGGAAAAAGAGCTTTCAGCTAGTCTCATTTTCCACACTTTAAATCTATTCTTTAAAAAAAATGTATCTTATTTTTAAATTCATTTATTACTTTCATATCTTCTTCACTGTTTTTCAGTCACTGAACAATGACATGCTACTAAGTAACATTAATGTCAACATCAGATGGCAACACAAGATGCGACCAGTTTCTTGGGATCAAACACTAAATAGCTTTCATTTCTTCCTTGCGTCCTGCACATCTTGAGAGAAAAACTGCTATCTTCATCTCAGTGGTATTGGTAAGAAGAAAGATCTGTAGAGAGCTATAGAGAATCTGAACACACTAGAGATGCATACAGAACTAGATATAAAGTGATTGATAAAACCTTATCATGGAATTGATCCAATGGCCTCTGATCTACTCATAAGAAATACATTATTCAAAGAAATAAATCTGACATTTTTACTTTATAACACTCATGAAAAAGGCTAACGGCTTGCCTAGATTCTCCCTTACCAGCTAATCTTGCCTCCTTACAAACCACACTCCACATCTGCATTTCTAAATACTTATTGCAAAATCACAAAAGGATCTGTACTGATTTGGTGAACAGTTTGATATCTTCCCAAAAGCAATTTTCATAATCCAGATGATAGACATGGATAGTAACTGAAGACGTTGTAAGAAGAATGCACAAAAGATTCCTGTCTTAAATTCAGAAGTTAGTCATAAACTTAGGTGGTTTGTTTTGCCCTCACTCTGAATTTCAGCATGGTCACGGATTATATATAAGTTTCCTCGTCCAAGATTTTGAAAAGACCACTACGGAACTTGTATCATGTATTCAGCTTGAATGAAGCAAATGTAGGTTGGCTAAGGGTTTTATGTTTATTTTTGTTTTGCATCACATTTCAGCTTCCAGCTTTCAAAAAGCCTCTAGATTGCTGGATATGGTCATCATATTAGCACTATCAAGGCAATACATAACAATAGTATTTTAAAGCTTGAAGAAAACTTACTACAAACGAGAAATTCAAAGACCCTGACATTCTGCCTAGGCATCACAGTTTGTGTATATTCCTGAAAGGAATATTCAGTGTGAATCTGAATTCACTCCATGTTTTTAGTCACCAAAAAAACCCAAACACAATCCAGAAAAAAACAAACAAGACACTCACCCCATCTGAGTAAAATTAAAACTGCAGTGTGCAAGAACGAAGCAGGTCTAGAATTTAGGGGCATAGTCTTTTTAGTTACAACATCTAGCTCATTTCAGTACAATTTACAGTTGCATATTTATAGACAGTGCAAACCATACAACCTAAAAACTAAGATACTGAAGAGATGCAATAGTGGTACTTTTCAGAATAAAAGACACAATAGTTGTGAAATAGCTGGTACATGTTTTTCCTATATGACAGACTCCAACTCCACGTAACACATAATCACTTGAAATTACAGGAGTGCCTAACTCAATAAAGCCCTAAACCTCTGTTTGTATTATTGTACACTGCATAAAGAGAAATTCCATGGAGTCAAGAACAAACCCTTTATTCTCTCAAGTTTCTCAAGACAAACAGCCACAGCATAATTGAGAGTTGAATGGGTAGTACAGTAAGCATTCTCATGCATATACTGAAAATATTTAATAAACACACAAAAATTACTATCAAAATAAGGAAGAAAACTGAGAATTATGAAGACTGCATGCTTCTTTATGAAGAAGTATGTTACACACCATTTACGTTTAGGCATTTTTCAATACTACCAAGCAACAATTCTCTTGCAAGGTACAAAATTATTGCAGTTTGGTGGCATATCAACTCTACTGAGACCCTCGTCTGAAGAATAGCTATTGCAGCACAAAAGTGCACTGAGCACAACTGCTGAAGTCTGTTCATATGCTTAGGGTTATTTATATACACCAGCACCCTGGGGATTAGAGTCACAACACAGACCACTTGCAGTCTTTAAGGGTAATTATATAGTGCAATGATGACAACTAGTTCACTTGGAACATTGAAACTTTTGGGCATGTTCACTATAATTAACCAACATCCACTTCTGTCTTCTGACGTTAAACTGAAAACAAATATCTTGCATCTTGCTCCAATTTTTTAATGCTTTAATAATGAAGTTGATGTGAAAACAGAAACATGTAAAATAAATTTAGTGTGCTATTTTGAGAGATTTTTGCTGCAACTCTCATGTTAATACAGAAAAATATACATAGTTATACAGATATATACTCTATTGAATACATGAAAATTTAACAAGAAAAAGGGGTTGAAAATCTGCTTGTAGAGGGTGAGCGCTTATACACACCCAGGTTGCTCTTACACAGCGCATTTCACATTCGGGAAACACCAGTTCTGAAATTACACTCCAGTTCATGTACTTGCATTTCCAGTCATGCTGCCTAACCAGCTCACGCAACCCACTGCCACAATCACTAGAAATAACAGCCTGACATGGAAAGGTGCAGGATCTCCCTTTGGCCCAGAGCCTGACAACAGCTGTAGCCAGAAATGTAAATGAGCAAGACTTCTCTATTTCACTGACCCAATGGTACCACCTTGAAAACAGCGATACAACATTTTCTGGCCGATGGTAAATCATTACCATACCCCTGGAAGGAAAGACATCAATGGCAGCACTTTGCTGAAAAGCATTTCTTTTTAATTTGTTGTATAAGCGACACTGCTAGATGTGACAGGCTAGATGGAAAACTACAGCAAAGCATTTCCATCAGTTGAATTTCTGGAACCTCTCTTGACAGCTAAATTTGTCTTTGAGAGCAGCTGGAGTTGTTTTGAAAGAAAAAAATCCCCAGCTTGCTCCCACTAATCATTCATTGCTTTGGTTTACAGAGCAGTTTTGGTGTATGCCAACATATTCCTTCTTTTGGAGATAAATTAAACCAGAAGTCACGATCCAAACACACAACAAACATGTTCTAACTCCTACGGACAAAGTGGAAGTCCAAATCAATGGCTGGTCTTTTATCCAGCTGTGAGTGACACATGTACTAGGGTGACAGAGTCCAGGGGCCAACTAAATGCAATTTGAAGACTCTGAGCTGTATATATAGTATAGAATTAGAGACCTACAACACCAATCATATCAGTGTCCACATTCAATCATACCTCACCAAATCACTCATTGATTTGCACATAACTGGAATCTTGATTCTAGAAATCCATTTATGATCAAGTAGGCATCAGGGCTAAAAAAGTCAGCTTTTTAAAAGAACATCTTAAGGTATGTCATATACATACTGTAAACAAAATCTTCTGCTTAGATATGCTCCAGAGTTATTGATAGAACTCAAAATATAGTAGGCCAAACTTTGCCTAAAAGTTTACAAAATCGTGAACTTACATTTTAAATCTAACAAACTACTACTACTATCAGAATCAATGAAAGAATCTACTCTCACAACAGAACTAATTCTATTGCAGTACGCAGAAAAAATCCACTGCCCAAACTCTGCTATCATTTTATGAATATGACAGTTTCCTACATAGTAAAATTAGCAACTGATGAAACAGTCATTACAAACAATGATCAGGGATAGTATTAGTGTTTAAATATAAACGTTTCAATAACGTTCACAACCTCAATAATCTCTAAACAACAGAGGATCATGAGGTTGCACTACAGAAAGCCTAAAGATGCCTTTTTTCCCAAACCTCTGTAGGACTCAGAAGTAAAGCAGCACAGACAATGTGTTTTCCCATACCAGAGAATGCTATGCCTGTTCCCCTTTTCAGCAGTGCAACCAGGGGAGACCCAATCCAAGAGAGATAAGTCTCTGCAACAGAGAGAACACATCCCAGCAAGGCCAAATTTGTACCATATACTACTGAGAGCTGTAATGCCAATGCCACCCTTCTAACAAAACTCTAGCATTCCGTAATAGCTTAAAATTTAAGCTACATCTTATTACTTACTTACCAATGTAAAGACAAAAATATGTATTATGGAATAAGCAGTGTAACTAAGTGCAATGCTGACACCACAGTAAATGGATATTCTCAACACTTCAATACAGAATTAACAACTGAAGGACACAACCAAACATACTGACTTAAAGAAAGAAAGCTATGTGACAAAACCTCCTGTTGTTGAGGGTCGCCCATGCACCCCTCCTGTGCTCAGCCAGAAGATACTGGTAGACAAGTGCTTTTCAGCCCACCAGGAGTGGCACCTTTCTATCACTACACCACTGTTCACCAGTAAGCAAGAATCATCCCTGCTTCCAACTTGAAAAAACCTTTCAGACCTTCTGACCTCACTTCACCACCAAGACAGATTTTTCAGCCTGCACACCTCCTGCATGTAGCCTGAGCCACAGAACTGGGGGAGATTTAGAGATGCAAACTATCCCCACAACTCCCAACAGCCAATACACAGTCTCAGCCACCACAGAGTCTGTTTTCACCCATCACTGGAAACACTTGACCGTCTCTTTGCCCCAAAGGATGACGTGACATTCAAAACTGAAATTTGGGCAGAGCTCTGCTCCTGAAAATGAAGCACTGGGACACCACAGGGCAGTGCTGACTTCAGCTCAGGAAGGCAAGGATAGATGATGCTGGCTTTTAAATCTTGTTCTATCTTTACTCAATTCTTTTAGCTATGACTGCTAAGTACAAGCTCTCTTATTGGATATTCCACATCTTTTTGAGCCTTGAGAGAAGTTGCACGTGGCGGGTTTCAGGGACTGTTGATATCAAGGAAGAAAACACTTCCCTTTTGTATGCTGAGCACCTGTACAATCTAACCTAACACTCATGGCAGCTGTTCTATGGATAGGCTTGTGAGTTGTCACAAAGAACAAGCCTATGAGAAAAGAAGATATAAGACAATACCACTGCTCCATCCAACTTTAACTGTAATTGAAATTCCCTCCCTTTTAACCTGCCTCTATTTACACAGAGATCTGATTTCCTTTGACAGACACATCAGACCACTGGTACCCATCCAACTGCTTCATCAACAAACAAAATCTGATTACCTACATTTGTTATCCAAACTAAGAAAATAAAAGAGTTTCAAAGGAAAAAAAACCCCACATAATATTAATTTAACTATTTATTTCTGCTCAGTCTAATTCAAGATGTATTTCACTAATCTGAAAAGCTAGTAAGGGAAGAAGAAATTTAGCTGTAACAGGACTATCTTGAACTTCAGTAATGTAATTAGCAGATATTTAGGGTGCCTGATATGTGGATCAACAAAAAGAAGTATTTCCACAAAACTTCAGAGAATTTACCTGTTGAATATTTACAGAACTGTTGCATTGCTGTGGCACACCAGTATATAGCCACCGCAAATCCAGAAACTCATTGATTTTGAATGAGCAACAAGCTCTCTGGTCTCTATAAAAAAGAACAAACTATTTCAGAAAATGAAGATAAATCTCCACCTGGCATAAGGGTCTAGTGATCTATCACAAAGTTTGTGAAAGTTATGAAACAAATAAAGAGATTTCATAAAATATGATGTACAAGATAATCACAGTTGATAAGTAGCAACAGAAATTTTAGAACATAGAAGTTACTTATTCCTTAGTTTTAGCTTTCAGATTCTCTTATAGTAGAAAAATGGGGTTTTAAAATCTATATGCATTAAGCTTTTAAATATAAACAACCTAAACAGAGCAGTAAAATCAAACAGTAATGTTGCTGCCTTTCTGTTTCTTCTAGAAGAACCTCTCAAGGAGCTGAACCGGCTAATCTCAAGAGAAAAACCTCAAGTGTCCCTTGCTTTTAGAGAATGACACAAAGAAAGGAGGCAAGGACCATTCTTCCTTCAAATACTGAGATTTAATTGATGTCCTCATTAATTTCCTTCATTGCTGTCCCCTTCTGCCAACAGGAGTACAGTACTTCTCACAATGCTGAACATGGATGTACACATAACTGTGTATGTACACACACCTACAGCTCTCTCTTTTTAACAGGTGATCTCTTTTTAACTATCACAATCCTTCCTGGAGGTGGATAAAGAAAAACACTACCTCTATGACTTTGTATTTTCTATATGATCCCAAAACATGATCCAACACCATTGTATGCTACAGCCAAAGAACTGAACTTATAATACTGTAGTCAAAGTGTGTTTAGCATAGCAGCTTGACTATGCAGTTGCCACAGAGTAACGTGAAGTTGAGTTATAAATACAGCTTGGGGATCCCCTGTCCTGTGGAGCTTGAATTTGTCTTTGTTTTTCTTTAAGCTGTTAAGACAGAAATAGCATGGGCAAGGAAATGTAGCTGCT
Organism: Nicator chloris; assembly: GCA_013400495.1. Lineage (NCBI taxonomy): Eukaryota > Metazoa > Chordata > Aves > Passeriformes > Pycnonotidae > Nicator > Nicator chloris. Next base: position 60,084 of record WAAE01004315.1, read on the forward strand.
TGGAGACAAGAACAGAAACTTGCGTGCCAGCCACACTGATGGTCCTTGTGCTGTCCAGGTGTCCAAGAGGACACCGGGCAGTGTGGTGTCACACGCTCTGCCTCGCGGATACCGACTCCAAGGAGAAGGAGCTGTGGCAGCTCAGCACACAGCAGGACACACACTGCCTGCCACACACAAAAGCAAACCTCCTACAGGTTGCCACTCTGGTCATAGGGATGTTTCAAAGATCCAGTCCAGCTCTTTAAATATCTTCACTCCCTTCAGCCCCTGGAGGATGACTGCTCTCCCAGAGCATTTCAGATAGAAATGCAGCCCATGGCAAAATCAAGGAGCCAGCCTAAAGGGGGCTGCAAAACACAGAATTGTTAAGGCCATAAAAAGTTGGTCTTAACAGTGAAAATCAAGCTTTGGAGGAGTAATGGTCCTTATAATGCCTGTAACCATCAGTTTATAATGCACTATTTTGTATTTTAAGACTGCCACAGAAACTGGTTCTTTGAAAGGCTCTATGAGACATTCAATTCAAATAGAATACATACTGCTGTGAACATCTCCTGAAAAGGGGTAATAGTGAAGAGATACAATGAGATACAATGATTCAGTGAGCTGCTAATATCTGAATACATAAAGTCACCATGTGACAAAAAGCATTAAAGTGATACAACTAGATAAAATTTAGATTGAAATATCCTTATCAATATTATCCATTTACATTTAATTCTAGGATCACATACACAATTTCACTCACTTTTATTTCAAGTAATAATAAAGCCTCTCACCTTCCCAATGTTGTAGCCATGTCTAGAAAAGCGCATGAAGAAACAAACAAATTATATTTTAACATGCTGTATCTCCACTCCTGGCTGATTTGCTATACCAGAGACGATTTATTTACTTATTCATTCACTTATTTTGATTGAACTATGGAGTATTTTGACTGCCAATTTTTTGTGTACCAATACAAAGAAGAAACAGATTTCTATACTCCTGTAGATTGTGACTCTAACAGAGGGGAAGTGATGAGGAATGGAGAAGGAAAAGAAAATAAACAAATTAAATAACCTGAATTGAACATCTGAGATAACACATAACCTATACAATGGCCACCTAGAGCTGCAAATAGAACAAGAATGTCCACAATCCAGTGCTTGGCAACTGAGGGACTTATGTTTTGACGTGGCACTTGTCCTGCAATAAACTGCCTGCTGGAGGTACTGGCAGTCACACATGGTTTACCTCCACAAGAGCTCCTTGGCAATAACCTACTTTTGGAAAGATAGACAGTTGGATATGGTCTTGGACGTTGACTCAGAAAAACCTCAAATACGTATGCTTGTACTAAAGCTTTTCTTGCACAGTCTTTATACTCAGTGGGATAATTTACAGCTTTTGGTAAGTACTGTCCTAAAAATAAAGGACAGGAGGGGAAGGGTTCAACAGCGCACTGTGCCAACCATCTTCTTTTCAGTTACAGAAATGTAAGAAAGTTAAAATTACACTTGTTGTTATTTTACAAGAATTTTCTCCCTAGCCCTACATGTTGATGGAAGAAGCAGCTGTTTTATCAGTCATCCTTAGCAACATCTGAGTGCCACTTCTGTCACAGAACACCATCAGTAGGTTAGCTACAAGTCAGTCTGGTAAGTTCTGTGTCTTGTTAGTATCACCTAATGCTTGTTTTTGTAAGATCCTACTCTTCACTGTTTATTTTTTTTAGCCAAACTTTAACCATCTGGTCATCTGTCCTCTCTTCTCTCCCTCCTGGGAGACAAAGAGGCAGTCAGGGAAAGATATGAAAGGGAAAAATAGTTGTCATGGAAGAAAGAAACTTTAATTTGTCCGTTTTCTCTTCTACCAGTAGCCAGAAAACTTATCTACGAAAACAGAAAAACTTGGTGATTTCTAACACATATTCCCCTTAGCACCAGAAGTTAAATCTGAGTTTGTCAATTTCAATGTACTTTTGATGCCTGCAAATCACTGAGAAAACCACTGGCAAAATATGAGTTCCCATAGACAACCTTAGCCTTCCCATGCCATCCATTAGGGCAGTTCCAGCTGTGCCAAGAAGCCCACAACACAGTCTCATCTAAGTTTCCCCAGAAACTCTGCACTCAGCCCTGGATGCCACACTGCAGAATTTGACAAAAGCCGTTTTTGCAAGCTGAACACAATTCTAAGACTTCTATGCTGTGCTTAATTAAGGAACATACCACATCTGGGAAATGCCCACCGTGACTTCTAGGCTGTGATTACTTCTGCCAGTACTTCACTCTGCCCTTGAATTGGCTGCAAGGATGGTGAGAAGTGTGCCATGACCTATGGTATTTGCTGCATAGATCCTTCTCACCCAACATCTAATGCACATTTCAGTTGTCTGAAGTAGCAGGAGTTAAACTCCATAAGCAATTATGCCCATCCAGCCTTTTCTTCTATACTATGCATTGGCCAAGAAAAGATACACAGATAAAAACTCTGAAATATAATAAAAGCTTTGAAGTCTACTGTAATTCCACGGTTCCTAACTTTTTGAAAGTTTAACTCTTAACCTTAACTGTTTTAAGTATTTTCTGGATGGACAATTAGGCATTTAAACTAGATATATACCTTTCTACATTTCTGTAGCCAAAAATTGAATGCTTTGAAGCAGAGATTATCCTTTTTAAGTATTTGGATGATGTGCAAGGAAAGCACCTTGCATGTAAGCATATAAAAGAAATCATAATAGAAAAAATACTTTTTTTCCACTTTTATACTCCTTCATTTTGGTGTTACAGCCAAAGACCTCCAGGAAGGTTGATGCTGATCCCAGCCCTAGTCACGTACATAGTGTCATGCAATACATTTGTCTCCTGCCCTAATTACCTTACTCTGTTTCAATCTCTTTCCCAAGCAGTTGTCTGTTGCAGCAGTATTTTACCTCTGCTCAACCGACCTGTCCTCTAGGAATGAGCCAGTATTGAATTAACTCAGCTTCATTTCAACCCAGGTATCTGTTCACAGCAGCACAGAAAGCTTCCCCAGTAACAGTATCATTTTTTCCTAAAGCAATGAGGAAATTCAAGTGTTCCATTTGAATATGAAGGTGACCAAGACCACTGTAACATATATAGAGACCCCTTCGACATTCCTCATCCTCAGAAGCCAGCATTCCCTCAGGAAGGGAGGGAAGGGTGAGTTGGTTGGGTTTTATCCCCTTGAGTTAGCTTAGTAGCCTCAACAGTATTTCTGTATCCTCAAATTTCCTTTTTGGTGCCAAATAACCTACTGTAATCCCAGAGAAAGTTTTCAGTGAATTTAACTGCCTTCACAGCTGCTCCTTTGGAAATCTGCAGGGTATGGAACACAGCAGCATCCGGCACCAATCCGTATCATAATTTGCTCAAGATAAATTGCTTGGATTCAGAGATTCAAGATTCATGGACAAACTCATAGTCTCTTCCTGCCAACCACACTAGACATTTGTTCAGTGCTTCTAGGTTGTCAATATTCAAGGAACGCATGCCACATAGAACACTCTGGTGATTAAAATCAATGCAATGAAAATATACTCGGCATAAAACTAATTCTATAAAATCCCTGAAGGAGAACTGCTGCTGAACAGAAATGTTCAATCTGGAATTTGAGCATGAGATCTTAATTAATCTTTGACTGCTGATCTCTACACCAACTGTGTTTATCTTAATTTTATTCCCCGCTCAGATTCCACCTTGGAAGCTCCTTGCTGCTTTGAACCCAAAATCTACAGAGCAACAACAAAGATCAGCGTAAGTGTTTCACATCCATACACGAAAAAAATGACATATAGGCTGAACCAGCTTCTCAGCTGACTTACAAAAGAATTAGTTTCCACAGGCTGAAGATCTGATTCAGCACACTCAGCTGTTCCCAAACTTTGGATGCCAAGTCAGATCAGCAGTAATTAAATCTTGGGCTGCAGGCCTAGCAGAAATTCAATTTTATCCCAGATCTACAGGGTGAACTTAGAAATTTGTAGAGGTAACGGAAAGCAAAAAGAGTGGTTGTTGCAATATCCACGTATATTAAGCAGGAATTTTATAGAGGTGATGATGAAATACAGGATAGCAGAGGGCTGCTCTCAGAGGATGCCAGTCTTAAATCCTTTCATACAGACTAGCAGAAAATAAATACTTGTCTAAAGTGATTTTTACTAGATGTGATGTAGTAAACCAACTTTAATACATAACAGTGCAAAATAGCACTGATTTCCCAGAGCACATTCTTTATAGCACACAGTTTTGAAAGCATGCACAAATTTTCAAATTAACATCCATAAACACCCTTGTGCATAAAAACTAAAGCTGCAGAGGATTCTTTTTGTCCTAGTGGAAAGCAATGCCTATACCTCATGAGTCACTTTATATTTCTGATATACATAGCAGATTTGCAGAGACATTCTGTGAGTTTCCAAGATAAACTGATCTCCTCTGTACACAGGGTGTATTAGGTGCCTGCCCTGCTCAGCAGTAACTGCCCTCAGAACCCTCATACTTTGCCACTGTGGGTCAGATTTACACATGCAAACAGACTGAAAAGCTTTATGATTTTCAACCCATATCAAATGGGAATTCACAACTGAGTAACCAAGTAATAAAACAGAATTCACCAGCACATTTCCGGCTGGTGAACAAGTACCAGTGACTGAAGTGCAAAGCTCTAAGACACTGGAAAGCAGAAAGGGGAAAAAAAAACCAAATAAAACAAAACCAAATCTTCAAAATATGAGTATTTGACAAATAAAGGGACTGATTTCAAGATAAACTAAGCTCCCAGAGCTTCAGCAGAAATTAATGCAACTGTTTCTGGCTTGAAATCAGAAAAATCTGTTCAGAGAGTGAAAATAACAGGAGGACAAGGAGATCAGGAGATTTAAAACATTAGACATAAAGCAGGACAAGGAACAAGTTTCCTCAACAGAACATTTTTACTGGTTTGGACAATGTATTCCCAGGTTGCACAGATGATTCAGATTGCTTTTTCTTAATCCTCTGAAATTTAGCACCTACCTGAAAAACATTCTATTTTTTAATTTTATTTTTTAAACAGGATGCTCATCTCTTTTTTTGTTAAAATTGAGGAACGTATAAAACATCTTTTAGCACTCTGTGCTTGGAGTTCATCCCCCTCCTGTGTGAGGACACAGACTGATTAGTCCCAGTAATCCCACTAAATTCTGAGGGATCCAGGAAGGAGCACAGTCTAGCAGAGGCACCTGTGGGACTGAGAGGATGGCAAAATGTGGTGGAGGGGCAGGAGGCAGCAAAGTTCCCCTTGGAAACCAGAACCTGAATTTAGCTAATCCTCAATATACACAGGGTCCTCCAGCTCCCCCAAATCACCAAACTGACCAGGAGGTAGAAAGCTACTACTGTATTTCATTTTGCTTCCCATGTGCGCACAAGGCATGACATTAGTGGTTGGGACACCTCACTGACCCTTCTTAAACTCTAATTATTAAAAGTCATCCATAGGCTGTCATCCATATCCAGACCTTGCCAGACCTTTCCAAACAGGAAAAGCTCCTCAGCAAACATCTGCAGAAAATTCTTGCATTCAAGCATTATGAAAGTACCATCATGAGGGAAAAAAGAAAAACAGCCCTTCAAGCACTGTATCTTTGTCACTGCAGTTTCCCCTCTACTTGTTGAACTGCCAGAGGAGTGGTGTTATTTCTGATAAGGTAATGAGCTTATAAAGCAAAGATCTGTTTTCTGTCAAATTATAGTCATTATTCTTACTAAATAACATTAATTGAAATTTACTGGTGATATTAAAGTAATTTTACTCAAATGATCTCAAATTTCAGCCAAATGCAGCAAATCTTTTTCTTGAGTCTGTTAGAGATTCATGAAAAATCAGTGATGAGCAAGCAAAAAGAGGTATTAGTTACATTGTGATTAGAATGAGGAACAGATGTGTGGTGATTAATCACATTCAAGTTAAGACAAGCCCATCCTGGAACAATGAACACAAGGGTTAGTTCTGGCTCCTTGAATACACCTAAACATGCATCAGGGTACACCTTCATTCTCATATCAGAAGAGATGTATTAAGGCAAGCTCAGATCTCCATTAACTCCTCAGGAAGTCCAGAGCTAAAATTATATCCAATTTATGCTTACAAAATTTTAATACAAGGTCTAGTGAATTGATCTAATGAACAGGCTCTGTGCTGATCACCACAATCATAAAGAATGTGAACAAAAATGTTACATGGAAAGGGAGAAACTTTTGAGTAGAATGAACAAAGGAGGTAAGAATTCCATCTGTGAAGAAATGACAAAGGAACACCCAATACTTACTAGGTAATAGAAGAGACAGATGAAACTCAATGCAGAGCAGTGTTACATATTTGGTGCGGGGTTTTTTTGGGTTTGGGTTGTTTCATTGGGGGGTTTGTGGGTATTTTGACAGGGTTTTAAAATCCTGCAAACTCCCCATATAGTGATGGCCTTGAATTGAATTTTATCACTCAGAAGCTGCTCAGATGATAGAGTTCTGTAGCAACACTGCTTACTAGCTGGTCCAGAGCAAAATGACTCTTGGAATTATTTTAAAAGGAACACAGAGAAGGAATCATTAAAGTACTGTTTGAAGAAATTGTGTACCCACATTTTCAACAGCAATTACAAGTGAGATCCTGAGTCTCGAATTTTATACATAATGCTCCAGCTCTTCCAGTTTTGCCATTAGCCAACTTTGTCACAGCAGGTAACTGCTGAAGTATTTTAAGGAAGCATAACACAGCCAAGACAGTCCAGTTTGCACTGGAACCTACTGCACTGGACACACAGGCCATTCCTAAATACTTTACAGGCATTTCCCATCCTTTATGGGGATTTCCACTCCTTAAAGAGATGATCTGGTGATAGTGTGGGAGAGTAACTGAGAGAGATAGGCTACTGAGCTTTCAGCAGAAGGCTGAAGGTGAACAGCAAACTCCTTTTCCAATGCAGCTACTGGGAAAAAAAAGAAAGTTTCAAGTACAAAACAAGAAAACAAAATAAAACAAAAAAAAGAAATCCAAAAAAACCACGACACCTCTCCCTCATCCAGATGTAGCTGAGTTGTTTGAACTCATGCTTGTGATATTGTCTATACACTAAAAGTCTGAAGGGTTTCTCAAATGTAGCTGGGCAGGGTCCCAGAAGGAGAATCTACAGAGGATAACAAACTGCAAAGACACCACCTTTGACTCCCTGAAGCACAAAACTGCCAGAGGATGGAGGACACTCTGGTGAAACACTGTCATTCTTCTTTATATTCTTCACTTCAACAATTCAAACTATCTGTTGCAAAGAGAAGCAGAAAGACTGGGGGACTGGTCTAGATGAACCTTTGATTTGATCCAGAAAAGGCTATTTTCTTACACAGCCCATTTGTGAATCACTTCATGCTTGCCCACTCTTTTTAAGCAGGAAGATGAAAATCAATCAGAAGTTATCCATTGGGAATAACCTAATTAATGCCTGTAAAATAATTGTTTATTGTTTACAAAATTAAACAATCACCTTCATAGTTTTTGATCATTCAATATAACATAAGTCAGTTCTGCACTATACCTGTACACTGGATGTGCTTGCAAGTTTATTTTATTTCATCAAAGCACAACAGCAAGACCATGTATTTACAACTTTCCTACAAATAACTGCTTCCTGAGGACGCTGGAGTTATTTACCACTACATTATTACCTGCTTAGTTTTCCAAATATGCAAACCCATGTTGCAAGGGGTGGATATAGTATTACTCTTTCTTCTTGCTTCCTAGGGATTACAAAGTGGTTTCCCTTTAGAAAACAGGATAAGTTTTTATGCTTTTACCTCACTTGCTAGCAAGGAATGCTCCCACAAATCCTGCCTGTAGATTATCTGTTTTCTACCTGCACAGTTGGCCCCAGGCAAGTGACACTAACATTTTTCCTACTGCGCGTGTGATTCAGCTGCAAAAGGGAACATATTCGGGTTTCAGGAGATTATTAGAGAGAAAGTACACTTAAAGAAAGGCGGCATCTAACAAAACAAAAAAGAAATCCAGGCTGGAATTTTCCAGAGCTGAAAGCAGAGAACGAAGTGTCTCTAACCAGCACTTGGTTTGCAGCTGTCCAGAGGTGTTCATTCATTTTCTGTGAACACAAGCAGCACAATATGGCCCTCAGTTCAGAGCAGCCAAAATACCAGGCAGCTACAAAAATCAAGAGAACATGGAACAATAAACATATGATTGAGAAAACTGGGCTATTTGCTAACACATCTTTAATGAAAGTCTTACGAATCAAAATGGAAAAGTATTACCCAGTCTTGGGAAAACTCATTTTTCCAAGAAATTTAATCTTCTTATATTTGACCAAAACTGTCAAAGAAGTAAGCCTGAGAAACATAATCCTAATTACCTCATAAGGGAAAAACTAATCCAGTCACTTGGGGCACATGTGAGAAATCCACAGAACACGAACGTCACCTTTTTCCCCAGGGTGTGTTTTGTTCAGTCTGATTTAAACCCCTGAAAGCCACAAGCAAGCTGCCTGCTTTGTCAGGCATGAGACAGCACTTTGGGAGCCTCAGGTTTAGGGAAGATGCCAAGTTCTCAGTTGCACACACACTTCCTGCTGCCCCATGAGGACCATGGGATCACTGAAAAAGCACTAGACCAACAGAAACAGATGGACTCGGCTGCTCAGGCCACTGCTTTGGACAGACAAAGGCAGGGGTGAATGCTGAAGGCAGGGATCCACACCAATTTACAGCAGCCAAGAAATTTCCTTGAAACACTGAAACACTCAACTTGCAATTTGGATATGATACTCAAAATGACAAACGCACATCTGCAAGCAAATGCTCCATCCACAACAGCTACTTTTATTCTGAAATGAGAAGTTGATGAAAGTAAACCTAAGAGGTTCTCTGCATAATTCTGATGGTACTTAACCCCAAAGTATTCATGAAAAGAGAGGGTGGGCAGATAGGAATTTGGGTTCTTCGTCCAAACTGTGCTACTGTTTTTCTTCCTGAGGAAAACAAGCTAACCCTGATAAGAAGTACTGGGGTTGTAATACATTTAATGTACTATCAATGAGGTAAGAAAAAAGAAAAATTAAAAGCAATGTTGTCATGCATATGCAAGCATGTAAACTGCAGCAGTACAGACAGATCTGAAGAGGTTACTGGGATGTAGCTGGGTTGCTGTAATGCTGGCTGTCAGATCAAGAAGGCAGAATTGAAAGGTGTAAGTCACAATTCCACTATCTACCAACAAGACAGGGTAAAAGGGGTGAATGGTGACATGTGCCACAGCCACCTCTGATAAGGTATCTTTTTTAGATGCCCAGGCTGTTCAGCTGCCCTGAAATAAGATCCCTTGGTTTTTTTTGGTGGGGAGAAGGCAGGTACAGCTACAGCTCACAAAGTGACTCTCTCCTCCCTTTCCTTATTATTCTTTGGAAACACAGAAAAGATCTTTCCAGCTGGGTGCTGAATGCCAAAGTAGAGCTGAGCCGACCTTCAGAGGCAGGACAGGCAGCAGGCTGGGGCTGCCTGACCGCCTGCCACCGACTCATCTGTCAGCGGGAGGCACAGGCAGGCGGCAGCCGCCTCCGCAAACTGCCAGCTGCAGGGCATCAGGCTCTGGACAGGAGCAGGCAATGCCAGAAAGTAACTCTTTGGCAGCAATAGGACAGACACAAAATGAAAAGAAATCCACTTTTTAAGCGTTCGCGGCTTGGCACATAACATGGCACACTCTGCAATACAGGAAGCTCCTTGCTTCCTCTGAGAGCGATCACGTCCGCCCTCAGAAAGTCCCGAGCAAAATTCTTTAACTTTCCACTTCTCCTGAGAAGGCATGTACCTGCACATCTGATCCCTAGGAAACTGGCTGGTACAAGTTCACAAAAAGCACCATCTCACTTGAGCGCAGGACTGGTTTATCATAAAGGTAGAATGGACCAACTCTCACACCAAACCACCTTTTGGGGCAAGGGTTTGCCCAGAAAGTCTTGTGCTCCAATGTTGATAATTTCTGTCTCAGTCTTAGCAAAGCTTTCAGTACATATGCAGAGCAGACTCCATCTCCATTTGATTCCATATTCCATTCCTTAGAGCCAATGGAGGTAAGTCGCAGCCTGAATCCCTTGTTCTTGACAAACTTCTTTCCAGCAAAACTTCAGGGGAGTTATTCCAGCAAGTAAATTTACATACACAAATCATGTATTAGATTCTGACTGGAACTAGGAAACAGAAATTAGAGCAACTATACTCAGAGCTTGGCAAGGAACCAAACTTCAGGAAAAAGCTGCTGTCATTTGAGAATGACTACCAGGACTCTGAAGACAGAAACCAGAAATGGGCAATGGGCTGTATGCATATCTCTCAACCAGGCAATTCCTCCAGCAAATTTGTTCCCTTTATGGTCAATGGAGCAGGAGCAATTCATGGCAGGACCATAACTGAGGTGCTCGGATGTGCCCTCTGGGCTGGCTCTGCTCCCCATGGCAGAGGAGGCTCAGAGGCTGATGCAGCAGCCAAGTAGCGTTCCTGGCATCACTGGGAGGCTGACAACAAGAGAAACCCTGGCAGTGGTACAGTAGTAAACCTTCACCTAGAAACAGGTTGTCCTACATAGTTAAAAACAATTTAAGCAACATGAGAAAGAATAACTCTGCCTGATGACTTGAAGCAACCTAGCAGCTGAAAAAAGGCTTGCAAGGGTCTTATCGTATTCCTGCCTCAAAGACATGAGGGAAGAACAAAATCCATGCTGTTTCCTTGTTGCCTTTGGAGGGGTTTTTGCTTTGGAGGGTTCTCTTGAGGAGGCCTGGGTGATTTTTTTTTTTTTGGTGGGTTTTTTGTTTTTTTTTGTTTTTTTTGTTTTTTTTTTTAAGAGTAAGACTAAAGGTTCTCAGCCTTCACAAAACAGAAACAATTGCAAAAATGCTTTTTCTGCATAGCACCTGCAGTCTTCCTGTTTAGCTTTTTGTTTTGTCTTTTCCTACCAAGAAATTTAGAAACTGGGAATTTCTGTAACTGAATTTCTCCCACTTCCTGCCTTCCCAACAAGCATCCCCAGGGGCCAGCTGGAAACAGTACCCAGCACCCCAAGGTAACAGGCAGACAAACAAGTACTGCCAACTCACAGATGGTCTTTTAGGTCCTGATAGTCGGTAACAATTACATGCATTTTAGTGGCTTTAAAACGAAAAGATTCAGTCTCACAGCTGCTGGGTTAGAAAAACTCCTCCCAAAGTCCTAGTAAAGATCTACAAATGACTGAATGTCAGCCTGAAACATGCACTGTACAGAAGGGAAGACCACACACAACAGCTGCAGTACACAGTATAAAACAGGAAGACCATGGTGACCACTAACTTCAGGGTGAAAATCCAGGAGAGGCAGTCTCTGCTACCAGAGCGCCCCAGAGTACGTTGTCCAGGGTAGCTATAGATCCTTGTTATTCATCACTTGTACTCACCTTGTGGCAAAAGCATAGCATGTGCTCACACCCAGGGCTTTAAGGAGCTGCTCAGAGTACCCTTGTAGCACCCTTTTCCCAGGTTACACCACCCCTGAGAATACTGCAGTAGTATTCTCTTCATAGAACTCCTGGCTATTCCAGAAAATATGTAGGGGCAGATTTTATTTGCTCACCCACTCTTTTTGCTTCCAAAGGATTTTTAATGCCCTGTGAATTTTAACATATTGGTATTAACAAAAATTAGTAAACTGGAATATACTGTCGTTGAAGAGAACAATATGACAGAACTCCCTTGTGAGGGATTTGATAAAGGTTTTCTGGTTAGTTACTTATGGTGCTAGACCTTTCATGCAAACATACCCACTTTTTCTAAGCACAACACCAAGCATTTCAGCATAACAGCATGGAGGGGGAAAGAAGAAGGTAAGGAAGCCTCCTGAGGTATTCTGATGCAGTTACAAGGAACCACTTACGCATGCTCTGAGCAGCAAGAAGCAGAAAGGCAGTCACAGCTGGCTGCTGTCCTACCAGCATCATCACCATCCTCCCCGCCCAGAACAGCTCATACAGCCCCCACATATTGCAGAATAAGCTCTACTGTTGAAAGGGCTGAGGAAAGCCCCAGCCCCTGGGCACAGATGAGACCAGTTCCAGGCCTCCTCCCATGCCCAACCTGACAAGAACCTTTCCACACTCTCAGCTTTCTCTATTTCACACAAAGTCAAGGAGGAAGCAAATGTCTCCACAGGCATTTGATTCTGCGTAGGCTTTTAAGTCTCCATTGAACCTGAATTTAGGATTATGGGAAGAAGTAAGGAAGACATCCAACATTTATATTCCACTCCCCAGTACAAAAACAACTTAACTGGATATGCCAGCTTTTAGACATTCTGGCCCTTAAAGCTGATGTATAAACCTTGTGGACAACCACAGGGAGAAATAAACCTGCAGAAACAGGGCCTTTTTTAAGCAAAGAGTTTACCGACATACTCCTCGTCATGTTTTAATAGAAAGACCAGAGCTAAATATTTAATGTCTGAAAGGTTAAAAGAAACCTGATATATAGTTTCATACATACTAGACTTATCTCAAACTGCTAAATATGAATTGACATAGCTTATGACATCTTACAATAGCATGCTGCTCAGCCACAGTAACTGCTGGGGTTCTAAATAAAGAGGCTGTAACTTTACCTCTTCGTAGCCTAAATTTTTATGGGCCTTGTTGAGTCATAAGCAGGAAAAGAAAGCCTTAAAGAAGCTGTTATCATTATTAAAATACAGATGCTGCACATAAACGCATGAAAACCAATCAGCCAACCAAAAATAACACCAAAACCAAATAAACTCCCCCCTCCCCTCCAAACAAAACCCCCATACCCAGAGAAGGAGAGCTCATAGTTAAAAACGCTTGAAGATATGAAAAGTTGTGAAATAAAGCACATTTTCTGCATTACATAATATTCCCAATTAAATATTGCCATCTCTCTCTTCCTCTTTTCCAGACAGAGATACCGTGATTTCCCCAATTTCGCCAGCTCATACAAGTACAAAACCATAATGAAAATCAGTGGTGCTTCTTCCACCACTCATGACCACATCTGACCATGGCATGTTCTGAGCCTAAGATGAGAATTTCATCCAAATGCTTCCAGAGGTACTGTCACAATATTTTTTTCATGATAGTAAGCACTTTATTCTTGAAACTGGGTCAATTTGGTGTATTTCACTTGACAATCTTAGAGAAAACAACATATATTACATCAGGGTGCTCTGCCACCTATTTATTTAAAACTCCTCAGTCTCTGAAGTATTTCTTTCTTTCATGAAAGAAATAAATTAAGAAGCACACAATTTCCAAATTAAATCATCTTAATTTCTACAGAAATAAAAGCAGCTGCTCATGAAAAAGATGAAAAGAATATAAATGAAAGAGGAATAGAATAGCTGAAGGCAAGGAAAGAACAGCACACACTATTTGAATGCAATAATGAAAATCAACAACAGAGAGAAACTATTTCTTGACTGCTGAATTATGTAATGATAAAATGCACTATCTCATATCATATTGGGGAAAAAAGTTATTAAACCATATGAAAAATCAGTTGAACAGCATTATGAACCCAGATGTATTTTATATCATCTTCCACAGTGAGATCTTCAAATGGTAACACAATTTAACTTTCCTTTCAGTAAGTATAAGGACTGAAAGAACATAGCCCTAGCTGAAATACAATACTCATATACCTGGACTTGCATCAAATTCACAAAAGTGTCAAGTGGCATTTGTTTGCAGCATTGTTGACCATGAGTTTGCACATTTTGCTTACATCATTTTTAAAGATAATCAGTCTGACAATGTTCAAACATGCATTACATTTCAATGACACACATACATTTTCATTTTTAAGCTAATATGAAATAAACCATCATAAGGCATCAAAAGCTTGCATGCAATACTTAATTTTGAAGAGAAGAGAAGCTTCCTTTCCATGTGAGCATGATTACCTTTTTTACGAACTAACACCCCTTCTTCCCCTGTATTACACTACATGTATAGGTCATGCATCTCAGAACACCTCAGAGAGGATGGAACTATATTTAGCCTACTTCCACTTCAGCAAAATTGGCAACCCTGTGCCTTCCTTACAAGCAAAGCTAAATCAGAAGTTCGGGTGAAAACAACATCGCATGAAAATACCAACATTTCCTACTCCAAACCCATAGCTTTTAAGTAACAGCTTCTAATTTCTCTTCCATAGTTTATGTTCCTCATTTTGTTTTACTGTTCTGCAGGGTAAAGCTTAAAACATGAGAGCATGCTGGACTGTTTCAAGAGAACTAATCCGAAACCAAATGACTTGTTTTATATCTTATGTATAGAGCAGCTTTACATGGAAGCAGGAAACAAATAATTCTGTTCTTTTCCAAGTGTAATGCTAATTTATTTGAAGGTATTTAATATTAACTTTTTTCTCCCTAATTAAGGGCTTGAACATGCTGTACTTCAATCTACAGCAAAATTAGTTCAACAGTCTGAATACTGACCATAAGAACTGCTTTGTCAATACAAATATCTATAATGTATGTGGTAAGTGCAAATAGCCAAAAAGGGAAACTTTATGAAAACTATCAACAGCTATTATGTGGTATCAATAGCAGTGACCTCACTGACATAAATACAACTGTTGTTACCAGTTATTTTCAGAGGAATCAATTAGAAGCAGCTATAAACAGTTTAATTTTTTGTATAGACTTTTTTTAATCTTCAAGAAGACAGGTTAAGATTGCAGGGGAAAAAAATCAACTTACAAAAATTCCACATATCAAAATTATGATACTTTATAATTACTTGAGAAAAAAAATCTGAAACAAGTCTAAACAGACTTCTGTTGGGCAGTGGAAAGTAAAGTATCATACTAAATTCCCTTCCTGGCTTGATGAGGAGATGGTTTCCTTTATGGTACCATTGAAGATGATTGAGGAATTTTTATTGTTGTTTTCATTTTGTTTAGAAATAAGACTTGTTTAAAATCTTGCTATTCAGAGTCAAAAGTAGATTCCATCTTCCTTGCAGATTTTTACACATGGCAAAAAAAAAAAAAAAGAAGAGGAAAGTTGTCAGAAAAAAAAAAGTCAGAAAGAGGATAACCAAATTCAAATACATTTCACTCAATTTCTGCAGCACTTCCCAGTGTGAGTTGAGCCAACTAAGCTTTCACGTTTTAAAACAATGCTTTCCAAGACAAGAAAAGCATCCCACTAGCATGCCCCACAGATGTCCTTTCAAACCTGGAACAAGCCCATCTAATGCAAGAATCCACCACTTTAATATGAAAATGCCGCTGCTAATGGAGGTGTTACCTGCTCTACAGCCTTTTGGTTCTTCTTGCTACAAAGTCTATTTTAAGTATCATAATTTAAATCAAATAGGCATGGCAAACCTTGGAAATCTACACTCGTCTCAGACAACTTCTGAGATCCTACAGGACTGGCCCAGAGCTTTCTCAGTCAGATAACAGAAGGAAAATCACAGGTTATGGGCAAGAACCACAAAGGAGGCTGACTAAACACGTGCACGAGGAGTACAACAGAAATCTAACATTTCAATTTAAAGAGGTGAACATTTTTAAAGCAAAACCACAAGTTATTTATATGGATAAATTTTTCACAAAGTAATCTGATCTAGGAACCAGGGGATTTTACTTAGAGCATCTGTGTTCCACATTCTCAGGAAAGAAAATTTAAATAATCCTAAAAGCTGAAAAAGGCATTTTTATCACAGCCTTTACAGCTATTTCACATTTCACTCAAAGAGAGCTGAACCAGATAACTCCAATCACATCTGGATGTAGGCCCCAGAAAGTGCTGTGTGCACTGCCTTAATTAGAACTCAAATTATTCTATTAAAAAAGCCCAACCCTTAAAAAACTCCCCCCGAGTTCTGGAATTCTTTCTCAGGTTTTTTCAATTTGTGTGATGTCAGTTTACATCTAATAAGCATGTTGTTTATTATCTTCATTTAAGTCAGGACTTTTACCAAGTTATAGGAAGCATATCACGATTACAAATCCATAATGCATGCAAGATCCCTGTGTAGCACCGTTAAATCCATTAATCACAGTCTTTTTGGTCCTAATTATGCTAAGAAGATATTCGATAAAGCAATTTCAACTCACCTCTCTCTCTCTCCTGTTACCATCAGTGCAAAGAAGGCAAAACCACAGCGCTTCCGACAAATTCTCAAGGCACCTCTTTTGTTCCCTTTAAATTAAATCCGAATTGGTTGCACGTTTTACTGAACTGCTAATGCTCTCCACATGTTCCCTCTCTCAAAATGAAAATGTTTTCTATTAGGAATGCCTAGCATTGAATATAAAAACTGTAAAATGTCCTTCAAACAACCCAAAGTTCCTCTCTTTTTTTGGAATGTCGCACTACTTGCCCAAATGAAGAGCTCACAGTCTCACAATTAAGCTTCCTCTAGGAAAGCTTTTTAATGAGATTCCTTTTCTTAGTATGTTCAGAAGCTCCCTTATCAAAAGAAAGCTGTTTATTTTAAAATCTGTAAGTTATTTCCTGTAAAAAAACAAAGCAACCAAGTTTTAAAGTGTGAGCTAGAGGAACTTCACACTGCCCATGGTCACGAAAAACCTACTCCAGCACTCAGTAAACACACAAATTCCAGAAAGATGAAATGGGGTAATGATATTTGCAGGGAAAAGCATCTCATGTGAGACAGTACCTAGAACATGGGTTGTAGGCCCACACTTAACTTTCCTCTTAGAGAATGAAATGCAACATGGTTTCACATTTCCTTAACTGTAACAGCACTGCCTTTTCAATACTTCAATGCTACACTCTTAAGAGGAAAAACCACTTATTTTCCCCCTTTCAGTCCATATATCTCAACTTCCCTGCAGCAAAGGGCTAGGTACAGTTACAGACGCAAGACAAGATTTTGTCTTTGTGAGACCGCTGTGGTTCCACTGGGAGGGAACTTGTCCCACCACATGCTCCAGGTGCAAGTCCTACCAGAAGGTTCAATTGATGCAGAAATAGTTGCAGAATCTAATCATATCTGCTCTAACACATGCAACAAGTCCACAAAATGGATAACAGAAGGGAAAACTGTAGATGGAAAAAAGGACTAGCTGCATAGTTCATCTATTACAGGACAAATAAAAACAGCTGGCTTCTACTAGCCTCGTGGTTACAACCAGCTTACAGCTTCCCTCAGGTATCCCAGAACAATACAGGCTCAAGAAGATATTTATGGCTACATTTCATAAATGATATTAAGAGCAAGGGGATATCACAAAGATAATCCCAAGAGCTCTGTAGAAAGGCTGGGTTATTGGTGCTAACACTGCTGGTTAACACAGATGCCCTGATAGTAGAGGCTAGAAAGAGCCACTGTGCAGAACGGCAGCACTCGTGTCCCAGAGTTGGGAATAATCCACTGCAGAGGTAACCCTGCATCTACTCACATGCAAGAGCCAACAGAAAGGGATTATAAAATAGTTATAACAACTAATACCAAAGCTATATTATATATTTTGCAAGACTCTTGCAATAATATACTTACACTCTGTTTAGGGCCCTCACTGATCAAGCTATGATATGTAATATATACAAATATCTATGCAAATTATTTTTAATCCATTGGCAGATAAAAGAAAACTTTGCACAAATATAGGAGAGGGATATGACCATACAAAAATGCAATTTTATAGTGCAAAAGCATTTTAAATAACCAACTGGGGGTCTTGGGTGTGTGTTTCGGTTGGTTTTGTTGTCTATTCAGTTTAGGGGGCGTTTAATAATAAACTGACACAAAAAGGTAGTAAAATTTAAAATACTCCTTGCAACATTTGCTGACCTTCCAAGCCACGGTACTCTAAGTAATCCCAGGTCAATACATGCACTCAGAATCACATTAACTTTTGTTATTTGCATTCTTCTTGTATTACATTGTATTAACAACTGAAGCTTATATCAAACTTCTTTTGGCAGAATTGTTCTAAGTCATTGTCGTGGATCTCTGTCCAAATATCTCTCTCAGCATTGATTGCAACACTCCTGGTTTAACATCACAGGCATAAGCATTTTAGAAGACGACACAGAGCTCTCTTGGGCTAAATACAGCATCCAGATTTGTAAGAGCAAATGGTGTCTTTTCTCTCAGAGATCACATCAGATTTTGAGAAAAAAAAACAAAACTATGAAGCAATGAACAAACAAATGAAGCAGGAGCTGCAAAGAGAGCTGGCCAACCAAGGACCTAATGGTTAAACCAAGTCCTTCTGCAGTAAAAGTGGATCTGGTAAAGATTTTTGAAATGTCACTGTTTAATGTTGCTTCGACTAAAACATTCCATTTAGTTTCAGGGGCTGAACCTTTTGACATTGTTGGTGTTCACTCTCTATAGTTACATTCTCATTTACATTAGACTTCACCAAGGCTTCAGCTGAGCCCTGTAATTGTTAAATATATACAAACTAAAATAATGCTAAGGCACAACTAAATACAAAGTCATACGGTTGCCAAAAATACTCAAAAGCTTTTCCCACAAGGGTAGTAACTCATAATAAATGTGATTTGAATAAAAGGTCAGATCTGAAAGCTTGTGGGAAAAAAACCCTACAGTTGACACTATCTGATTTAAGGAGCACTCAAAGCCCAGAAGGCCAACCATGTTCTGAGCTGCATCAAAAGCGTGGCCAGAAGGGTGAGTGAGGAGATTCTGCCCCTCTACTCTGCCCTTGCGAGACCCCGCCTGGCACACTGCATCCAGCTCTGGGGTCCCCAGCACAGGAAGGATATGGACCTGATGGAACAGGTCTGGAGGGCACAAAGATGCTCCACCCCTCTGGTCACCTCTCCTGTGAAGACTGACAGAACTGGAACTCTTCAGCCTGGAGAAGACAAGGCTTCAAGGAGATCTTACAGCAGCTGTGCAGTAATCAAAGTGCTCTTTTAAAAAAGAAGAGTGGCTAGTGATAGGACAAGACGCAATGGCTTTTAACCGAGAAAGGGCAGATTTAAATTAGAAGTCAGGAAGAAATTCTTTACTGTGAGGGTGGTGAGGCACTGGGACACGATGCCCAGAGAAGCTGTGGATGCCCAATCTCTGAAAGGCCAGCTTGGATGAGGTCCTGAGCAACCTGTTCTAGTGGGTGGCATCACTGCCCATGGCAGGGGTTAGAAACAGATAACTTTTAAGGTTCCTTCCAACCCTCTCTGTTCTATGATTCCTCCACTAAGGTCTCTGGACACCAACAAGTCCAAAAACACATCTATAATTTTCAATTAGTTATCTTCTCTGAACAGAACTAGTTTCAGCAATGCTGCTTTGATATAAAGAAACATTCTATGTATTGAAGTTTGTGTTAAAACCACTCAAGTATTAGCTATTAATTAACCCTGATAATTTAATCAGGATTAAGCTAAAATGGGAATAGAGAATAGAGTAATATTTAAAAGAAAATTTGTTCCTTCATGCTGAAAGTCCCTAGTATGTACACACGAAAATAACTCAAATTGAGAATTAAAAAAAAAAAAAAGAGAAAGTAGTAATGCATTAAGTTAAGATACTTAAGAGGGACTCGTATTTAACAGGGTAGAAAATACAACAGCTTCTGCAACCAAGGTATTAAGCATTATTCCTTCCCTGCTCTGCTTAAAACCAAAAAACTCTACCCCGGTTGACATGGAACTTGCTAAGTCTTCCCAGGTCTCAAAAACATTGGCCTGTAGTCAATACATCCTCTGACACTGAAGCCCAATGAATTCTCCAGAGATTTAAGTCACTAACGATGGAAAACTCTATCTGGACATCTGAACATAAACACTTCTGTTATTTCCCACAATTTAAAAGTATAATGAGTTAGAAAGAAGGAAAAAAATATTGATCCAACTTCAAAATGGGAGAGTTTGTGGCAGGAGAGCTATTTCTTTATACCTATCAGCTCTTAAGAACAAAGCAAAATGCTGAATACAAAAGATGACAGGAGGCTCTGCAGAAAGGTCACTACGTAACAAACCACACCTTCTCAGAAAGCAGCCCTACCTGTTGGGGACTTTGCAGAGTCAATAACACTGCTAACCACAATGCTTTCCATGGAGACTGTGAAGACGGAAAGAAAACACCCAAAGCATGACCGTTTTACTCCACGTAACACCATCTCCGATTCCTCTAGCTCCTGGCTTCTACTCCAAATATGTAACGTATCTTTTAACCTCTAAACCTAATGCTTGCATTTCAAAAGAGAAGTTAACAGGTAGCTGATGTGCAGACACACACAAGCAGTACCCACTGTGGCAGTGAAATAACCCTGTTACTCTGTGATGGGTTTGACTGCCAGGCACAGCTCTGCAAACAGTGCCAGTAGTAACACAGAATGTTCCCTGACTCTTTTGAACTATCCCATACCAAAAAAGAAGACAAGCCTGATATGCAAAAATGAAAAAGAAAATAATAGAAAAGAAACTACATTACATCAAGCTAGGGGCTCAAACAAAACCTTACCCCAAAAATCTAAACTTCAGCAGGGGGGATGGAAATTAGAACCAGAACTTTGGCTTTTCTGACTATAATGAACCAAGCCAAAAGCCCATATCCAAACACACCTCTTCTCTAGGAGTCTGAAATCTGGACTCAAGTATTTCAGTTTGGCTTCCTCTGTACTCACTGCTGAATCCATCACTGCTGCCAGAGAGCAACAGCACCTGACAAGGGACTACACTTTCATACAGGAACAATTAAGATTCATGCACAGTAATATGGCTAATTGCCCATAGAAAGTTTGAATGAAAACAGATAACAACAATGCAACCACACGTCGAAGCTCAGAACCTTATGTGCTCCAATTCCTCGATGGCTGCACTCTGGAGAAAAAAAAATTACATGAAAATTCTTTTTATAAAACCTCAATCCGGGAAACTTATCAAATCTTGTCTTGCTGCACTGGTCTGTTTTGCCAAATATACATCCAGACCTAACAAGAACAATCTTCTCCAAACTGTTCTTAATTTCACTCAGATTTATAAAATCAGTTTAGACTTTGCATCATCTCTGTTCCTTCTCTAGCACTTAACATGTATGCTTGCTCTACTGTTCCTCCTCAAGTCAATGGCAGTGGAGAAGAAACTGTTCCTGCACAAGGCAGCCTAGAGATCATTCTCAATGAGAGGTATTTGTGGAATTCTGTAGGTTGCTTATACTCAGTTCAAATTCTCAGAAATGCCATTTCATAACATCCTGGGGGCAGGGGAAAACGTTTAGCTGTATTGAAAGCCTGAATCCTCCAAAAGTCACTGTAAAAATGACACAAAACTTTGACTTTCTCCTCCTCCTTTAACGGAAGATAGGTTTTTTTGAAGGCTTCAGCTATGATCTCTTGAAGCAAGACCAACAACAAGTTTAACATCTGATGAATCTACTACGGAGAAACTGAAAACAACTGTGGCACAGACACGCAGAATTTTCAATTTTATTTACTTTTTTTTTTTACCAGCCTCCCATAGAATCTCTCATACTGTCACCAGGACATGAGCATTAGCTTTGCCACTGACAATCAGTGAAACATTGTGCTCTGTAGAATGCTGGAGAACATATTAACACCATCCCAGACCATCAGCCTCCATTCATGCAACCTTAAAGCTCTTTTGACATGCACGTTATGACTTTTCGTTAGACTTTTCTGTGTGACAGTATTGCTTTATCCAGGGTTTTTAAGACACTGACACTGTGATAATGACAAATATGCAGCCAAGATCTGCAAGATGTGAAGTAATAAACTTTATATGCGATTAAAATATAGCAGTTAGCTATCAGTAACAATTCTTCAGATCCCATTTCCAATCCAGAACAGTGTCTTTTTCAGGTGCACACAAAGGATGTGACAAGACAGATAATTGAAGATTCTTCAAAGCATCACCCAACCACCTAACTTCACTGTCAAATGCTGTACTTCCTTATGATGTTTGACATGCTTTAAGGGTAGCGTAGCTAATACAACCTGATTTCATCATGCAACAAACAAAATAATAAAATCAATTTATTGGCTGTTATTGTCAATTTGGAACATAGCCAAGTCTGATTCATACTCCCCAGATTTGTTTCTTGGAGATCAACTCTGTTTATTTATTCTCTTTCAGGCATGTGGAACTTAACTTACCAATGCAGGCATGGACTCTCACTGACAGTTGGGTCCTCAGAATTATGCTGTGCTTCTTGCCCCTACTAAAAAGAGAAGAAAAGTATGTAAGAGTATAGTGACGAAGAAGAGGAACTGGAAATAAACAACTTAAGTTGAGCCTAGGAAAAAAAAAGTGGGAGGGAAGGGAAGACACTAGAAATTTTGTCTTGGTTTCTCATAATTAGCTTCCATTTTAATTTGCAACAAATCAGTCTTCCTCATCAAGACTATTTTGTCTATGACAGCAATGGTTAAGTGATTTCTCCATCTTTATCTCAACAAGTTTTTTTACCTTATTTCCCCTCCCTTCTGCGGGGGACAGGAAGCAAGAGACCAGCTGGGTGGGCATCTTGACACTCGCCAGGGACAGCCCACCACAATGAAAACTGTATTAGAGAAGTATCAAGGCATGACTGCACATTTTAGTTTTCACAGAAATACTTCAATGCTAAGTATAATTAAGCATTAAAAGAAAATACAAGGTTAAACAAGAGGTTGTTGACACTTTGACAGATCTGCCTGCTTATGTAGCCTAATGGGTTTTTAAAACACAAATGTAGCTGTATTGTTCATGAGAAGAGGAAAAACTGAGGTCTTTCTTCACTCTCTCAGTTCCACATTGGGCTTAAACGGAATGACTATTTTAATTAGCTGCTAAATACCTCATTTGGTTTTCAGTCAAATCACCTTTAGTTGCATTTCTTCAACCTGGACAAGAGCACGGTTCCTGATTTCTAGGTGCTACACCTGCAAACTGGCATGAGGGCACCAACATCACCTTGTCTCTGCACCCAAACCTGCTCACCTGACACAAGGTGGGAGGGTAAGAAAAGCCAAATGTCGTTTATGCTTGTACAGCAGAGTATTCTCCCTCTTTTCTCTGAAACTAAAAATGCAATTCCTGGACAAGCGGCTCTAGGTGTCCCAGATGACCTCCAGAGGTCCC